>CM055899.1:61127826-61130326 GCA_029582155.1 Panopea generosa | reverse complement strand
TGTGCACGAACAAGTGTGCTTTTTAATAAAAAAAAAATATATGTTAATATAAATTGAGCGAAGAGTTTTTACTAAAAGTCCGTTTTATAATAATGATAATAAAGCAAACTGATATATATTATTGTATAAGCATAAATATTAAATGTAATCTTCAGTAAATTCTCAAATGACTAATATCCACTATATAAATCGTAAATTTGTCATGCGTCAGTTAAAAATTTACATATTTTCAATTGGGTGCATTTTATACTCCCGCCTTCCTATTGTGTTCATGAAATCAATGAATTACTGTCGCAGTGCGCTCAAACGTCATTCTGTTTGAGGAGCAGGGTGTTGAAGGACATACAACAAAAACCGTTTAACGAGGTAAGGTAATATTTAAAATATTTAAAATGTCAATGTCGCAGTAAACATTTTTGAAAATAATCTCATAAACTTTTAAAATCATATACAATATTTAATTCAAAGCTTCTCGTTAACTGTGCGAAAATAATATTCGCTTGCTAAGAAAAATCTTTAAATATTTTATAGACCTAAAATAACATAATTTAATAGCGACAAAATAACAATTTAAAAATATAGATGAGGTGCATGGACTATAATTTTCTATAACACGGGAATAATTATATACGGACTATCGGCTATGGGACTGCGGATCAGTAAAGGTTTAAAATGCTGGCCATTAGATGTGATAGTATGTAAATAATACTGGGAGTCATTTTTAATTAATTTCTAATAAAATGTTTAGCAATTTTACTGATTTAATTTGCATTTATTTCGTTAGGTACCGAGATTTTCTTTTTTTAGTGATTGAAATTAAAAAAAACAACACACAAATAAAATATATATAGAAGGGATGAACTGATAAAAAAACATCCTGAAGTGCTCAGTCATAAGTGAGTATGTGCTCATGCCATTAGTATTTGTATATGCACTAGCACACCAAGAATGTTATTGTGGTGTGCAACTGTCAGGGAACACGGCTTAACATTTAATTTCGCTGTTGCGTTCATGTGGACAAGAAACGAATGTTATGTATATTGGACTGACAGTTGTGAACGTTACGGATACGAATACAAACAATTTGTATAAGCTCACCTCTTTACAAGCACACACACACACACGCACACACACACACACGCGCGCGCGCGCGCGCGCGCAAACATTAAATAAATATACAGGTTAAACAATTGAATGAATTATAACGAGCAACTTGTTATTAAAAAGACTCATTTTCATCTCCTTTTCAGAAAATAAAATCATAGTTCTACAAATATATGAGTAAAAGATAAACTGAAACCATTCAACTAGTTTATATAATTCTTTCTTCTCTTGATTATTTTGTGATTGGCATCTAGGTTCAATGTAAAGCAGACACTCTAAAAGCAAATGTTCTACATTTTATACTGCATTTCCGCAATAGCAACGAGTTTTGTCTGCTTCTACTATGACCTTGCATCGACCTGTCTCTAGCCTTATGGAGGCAACTCTGTATCTAAACAATAACACAACACAGTGAATTTCTGGAAAAACTCTTTTTTCCAAAAATTTTTTTGTATCTTTCGTTATTTTTATTGACAAAGTATCGCAGTTTGAAGAGTACGACTGTGCGATCACAAAAAGGTAACCAAAAGCATCATAAATTGCCGATTTATGTCACAATTATAATCTAAAGACCCCCAAAATGCATGCTTTCCCACTGAAAAGTCGTTTCGTCCAAGTTGGAAAGATAATTTTCCAATTGGAATATCTAATTTCCAAATTGGAATCGGAAATCTATTTTAAGAATTGACCAATGCGAACCGAGGTTTTCCAATTGGAGGGTTCCAATATTGATATCGGTGTTATTTAAGGCATAGTACCACCATCGCATGATGGCGGTTATAAATAATCCTCATTTCTTCTTCTTTAAAAATGTATTTTCCTTATTTTAATGCTCATTTTTTTAATTGAATGGCATTATTGATGTATTTTGAACATTTTGATAGCATTGTCATGTTTGAATTGTGAATTTAGGAAAAAAAAATTGATGCTATGAAATTGGGGTATGAATACATGATTTCGGAAGTCTACTTTCACTTTGTCACCGGTGTACACACTGAGCAGAAAAAAAATCTCTTATATGACACATGACCCCTACTTTTCCCATCATATTTTGATAGTGCAAAGGTTGTCAAACAGTAAAATGTAGGTTTCACTTCTTTCATTTGGCATTCTCTATGAATGACAAGCCTTCAAACTTTTATTATTTACTATAGAATAAAGAACAAAAATCAATGGTGGGGTTACACCTTAATTAGAGAGTACCGGTGTCACGTTATATTCACACGCACTATGAAAAGTCCACGCTTTATGGGTGTACAATAATGCTTTTGTATTTGGTGTTATTGATATTAAAACGATTTGTTTCATAATATCTAAACTTTAAAATGGTAAAGGTTAAAAGAAATAATCGGTCCAATAAAATGTTTAAAATCACATTCAAAATCGAACAATATTG
>CM055899.1:61102826-61122826 GCA_029582155.1 Panopea generosa | reverse complement strand
AAAAAGGACTTGGGTGGTTGATAGAATATGATCCAAGTACTTCCATCTTTTGATCCTAGAATGGGCTGCTTTTACTACCCACCGTACTTGATTTGTTCTGCATTGTTTTTCATTATATGCTTTAAAATGAAAGCATCATTATTTTGGTATCAGCAAAATATGGTCCTAAAACAGTTAGAAAATAGCCAGTAGTAGTGACTATCACTATTGGTTTGACAAGTGGTTGTCCTTTATGTACATTAGGATCGCCTTTGAAAGCGGAAGTTGTTACTTTTATTAATGTTGATGTAGGTACCATCTAGAACTAATATTACTTGATTCTCACTTCCGTTAAACAAAGATTTGGTCAGGGTCCGCGTGTGATTTGTGTTGACATCTTGTGTGAATCCCAAATAAGTAGGAACAAAGTCATGCATCAGTGATTTTCTTGGTGTATGTACTGTCCTCCTGTTTCTTGACTTGGACGTTAAGAAAAGAGTCAAAAGTAATTTATTTGACATGCCAGATTTCATTTTAAGCAGAAAGATTTCTAGTGTTGTCAATGAACTTCTAGAAGGTGTATTCCGAATTTTGGATTTCACTTGTTGAAAAAGGTCTAGAAACTGGTCACTGGTCAGTCCCTGGTCAGTTACAAGATCAGTGTCACTGTACGACTTCTGGTTATCAAAGGATATTCGTTTGGTTGACATACGTTGAACCATTCTACGCATATATACTGAATAAGGTCCTAAATGGTTGTCTTGTTAACATAGACATTATCTATGGTTTTCAGGTAAGAGACGGAACTTGGTGTTAGGTTTTCACACTGGTCATCAAAATGTACAGGGCATCATCTGCTTCTAGCTGCTATCAAAATATTTTGCTTCAAAAATACATCTAAACGAATAGATTGAGAAACAACTATTTACTTGGGTCCAGGCCATTTTCAGATAAAACAGTAGGCGTGGATTTTTGGAGCACCTTTAATCTTACGATTGATTGACGATGGACTAAAACATTGTGTTTTAGCTTAATCATTAGATACGTGTACTTGGTCATGATGCTTTTTTGCAGGCGGGTCTACTCTGTAAGCGAGTCGGCTACATTTACCACATATCAAGTCTTTGCCCTGTTGTTTTAGCAACAATTTTTTCCTCAAGTATTTAGTTATATGCGTATTGACTAGGCGCGATTGATGTATTTTCAGCCACTTCGCACGCAAATAATAGCTAGCAGGTATTCTGAAAATATGTCAGTGATTTAGATCATTAATCCCTGGGTGTAGAATTGACAAATAGTACAGTATATTAATGGTGGATCTACTCTTTAAAGAAACCGGCGTAAACTGACCCCTCACCCCCACCCCCCCCCCCCCCCCCCCAAACTGAAAGTCTGGACCCGCCCCTATATATGATAATATACTAATCATTCTCTAAAATATGATTTTTTGTTGTATGGTGTTTAGCGTTGCTTTCAACAATTTTTCAGTCATATCACGACGGTGTCTACTTAAGACAAGTATTCTAAGCGCTGTCACACTGGAGTATCATGCCGCAGACACCTGGTATGATACCCAACCCAGTCACATTATACTGACACCGGGCCGACCAGACCTAGAACTCTCCTCTAAATGCTGAACGTCAAGCGAGGAAGCTTTTAGTACCATTTTTAAAGTCTATGACCCAGCCGGGGATTGAACCCACGACCTTCCGCATGCGAGGCGGACGCTCGACCACTAGACCACGCCGCGGTTTCTAAAATATGAATAATGTACAGTGACCATCTCATTAGGGAGAACCTGAAAATGTTATAATTATATTTCAAAGAGTATTGCATTGTTTTTTGGTTACACTTTTATTTGATTCTAATATTTATAAAGATATATTTCTTCTCATATTAGAATAAACAGCAAAAGAATTTTTTAAAAAATGCTGTCAAGTAGGATTGAACTCACGTCTTCACGATAGGAAGATCAACGCGCTAACCACTATATCACGGAGAACGTTGAAACATTCCCGTTCAAGTTAATACTTCAACGTAAAAGTTCAAATGTATTTGACTTGCACTTGTCTTTTGCACGCATACCAATCGCACAGCCTGCGTTGTAATACGACATCGACGTTTTAAGGCGGAGGATTTCCAGTTCCGCAGGCGGGGGAGCCGATTTTAGGAATTTGACGGTAAATACTCAATATTTTCATGAAATGCGTTTTACTAAAACATTTTTTCGAAAATCGGAAAATGTCATCGGATGATCAGTTAAACAAACCTTTAAGTGACGGAAGTAAAGCTCAATTAGTTATTTAATGAATGTGTGAGCACTTCTGAAGTGGCCACAAAAGTGACCAAATTATTGCACCTGACGATCGTCTTCTGTCATCTGTCATATTTTTAAACAGACAAGCCCTGTCTTTAAAATTAATGCTTTCCCAGTGTAGACCATATAATATAGTTTACGTACGCAGAAACTTACGCAAAAGTCCGCCTTTCTATAAAGAAAAATGCAGTACAACACAGACGGATACTTTACAACGCATGGGTGCTATGCAATAAGAACAAACTGTCCGTTTTTGCTCTGGCTTGTTTATTTCGCACATTTATTTCGTCTTATTCTAGCGTAAAACATTTCGTTTAAAAGTATTACTTGTTCATTCATGGTTAACATTAACCTAAACGTCGGCCGTCCATATTTACTTTGTGAACACTCCTACTCTTTCATTTGTGTCTGATTAAACTGAGCAGCAACTGCTATGCCCATAAAATATTGTTTTCTCCTTGAACCAGCCAAAGCCATCAATTTATGCCAGAATGGCACTTTTTTTTAATCAGTCAAATATGTCAATTAGGTCAGAATTATTTCCCTTTTTATCAATCTTTCAGATGAACGACATAAGGCTAACAACATATGTTAACTCACGTGTGTGCGGTACTTTTCTATAACCAGGCCCGTAGCTACTCTGATGCACTTGTTTTTCGGGCTAGGTATGAAAAAATTGAGGCACTATATTTAATATCCTTGTTACGTTTTAAAACTAAATACATTATGATACCCATATGGAGTATTGGTCAGACAGCACACGATGTCTTAATTTATTTTGCTAGGGATGGAAAACTTTGATTTTATTATTGCTGCTGTTTTGACATAGATAGATATTTCTTTATTCAAGTCTCATCATGGTTAATACACAGTATATACATTAAATAAAACATTATATTTAACAATTAGCCATGCCATTCTATAAAGAACTATAAGAGACTATATTACATGTAAAACATATCAATACATATTTAAACCAATTTATCACAATTAATAAGCATATTCTAGTCTACACTAGACCATTGTCTGTAAGCTTACAATCAAAAGATTGTGATTGACTACAAGCCCACACTGAAGCTTTGTTCTGAAAGCACGTGGGGTTTATTATACCATCTTGCCAGAAGTATTGCATCCTCACTAGACATGATCCCATGTAAACCACGAACTACGGAAAGACAAAAACATCGTGCGCATGCTGGCAATTCTGAGGCTGCTACTGACTATTTCCGAATAAATTAATTTTACCCGTTTCTAGATCATATTTTACAACTCACTTAATTTAATTAAAGGTTTTCCGAATTACGTGATGTTCTAAACGGGTGTTTGTTACTACCAGGTAACATAAGTAGGCTAACACCAAATATTGGATTTTTTTTCTCTTAAGAAATGTCTATTACAAGTATCTTCGACAAGAACTGAATCGTTGGAAAAAAGCAGTTTCTTTTGATAATATACCAACAAGTCTTATAGGCGTGTAAGATAAGTGCAGTTATGAATTATATTATAAATATATGTATATACACCATAACATAAAAAAATAATATATATCTACTAAAACTTTGGACTAGAAACGTGATATTATGATGGTCATACGTGCATCTCTGTATTGTCATAAATGAACCACTTGAACTGCAAGGGCCCTGAAATAGGATATAACATGTGAGATTTAACATATGATCTAAAGTATGATCCACCATTGTTCATCGCAGTCCCCTCTTCCTTCTAAAGAGGTTTTTGCTATTGTTTCGCCTGATGGTGATTGAAACTAAATTATAATGAGTCAGACGTGTTCATGGACTTTTATCATATATATTTTTTAACAATAAATAAAACAAGAATTGCTGGAGGGACAGCGCGCTCGACTATTTCGATGCTGTTTTAAAACAACAGCTTTTTCAGGAAATATGTTCCAAATTGAAGACAAGTAAAACTCAAGGGCGGTAAAATTAAACTATAATTATTGCTTATCTGTTAAAAACTGTTACAAACTTTAACCTGCTAAAAATCAAATGTCTAAGTATAAAAGGGAAATAATTCTGCCAAAATGCAACCAAGAGTTATGATTTTTGTCTGTAGGAGTTTCCTAGAGGATGCTGAACACACAAGTGAGATTTTATTCATGTCCAATGATAGGATGATGAAATAGGTAATAAATAAAAAAAAATTAACCTCTAAAAATATATAACCAAATTGTCTAAGTCCAAAAGGGCCATAACTCTGTAAAAATGCAACCCAGAGGGCAATCTACCATCCAACCTAGCTGTCACCGAGCGATCTCTGTTGTCTTCTGACAACTCTTATTCTGTTTTCACTGCGCTTGGAGCATTCTTCTGTTATAAGCTCAGTCTTCCTGAAGTGATGTTGAGCTACTTTAGAAACGTAAGATTTTGTTATCAGTAATCTTCATGTTTAATTACTGTTAACTGTTTTCCTTCATTTTGTATTCACTGTTAACTATGTTCAGAAAAATCAATTTGCTGTTATCCTGTTATTGGGGACCCCCCTTCTCTCCCCCCCCCCCCCCCCCCCGCCCGCCACCCCCCTCCCCCTAACTTACACCACCGACTCTCTTCATCATGTAAACTGATAGTAAACTAGCTGTGACGTCACAAGGTCACCGCGATTACTCCTATTATAATGTTAGCTGGAGCCAAATAACACTTTGAGTTTATAGTATCATAACAGAACTGAAGCATATCTACATTATTTATCTGATTCGTAAAACTTGAAAACTGAAATTACACATGTTTTGTGTCTCAATTCATTATACAACTGTGTATGTATAACTTCGTGCATACAAACAAGAAGGCATAAAATATATGTAACGGTGTATCTATATAAACATCACTGGTACGAAGAACGTAAGTTTGTTCTTATTTGTATAGCACTCCTACGTTATAAAGTATCCGCCTGCTTTGTACTGTATTTTTCTTCATAATTCTTCACGGAACTGCCTCCCCCTAGTATAACTTTCTGCGTACGTAAACTATATTATTTTGTCTACACCTGGAAAGCATTTATTTAAAAACGAAGTGCTCACACATTCATTAAATAACTAAATGAGCTTAATTTCCGTCACTTATAGGTTTGTTTAACTGTTCATCCGATGACATTCTCCAATTTTTGAAAAAAATGTTTAAGTAAAACGCATTTCATGAAAATATTGAGCATTAACCGTCAAATTCCTAAAATCGGCTCCCCCGCCTGCGGAACCGGAAATCCCCCGCCTTAAAACGTTGATATTGTATTACAACACAGGCTATGCGATTGGTAGGCGTGTTTTGGTATTTTCATTTATTTTCTTTTAAAAGCTTAAAATACCCTCCCTCCCCCAATTTATCAGAACATTTACCCTTGTTGACTGATTAACATCTTGTTCAATGTATATATAGATCTATATATATGTCTATTCGACATGGTATTATAAACAGCCTACTGTTTAATGAAAGCAGTATCGCTATTTCCGTCTGCAGGCACAGTCGATCTGCTGAAAGGCTTTGCATATTATTTAGATATCGAGATCTAAAATGTTTTTCAGTCCACACTTTCATACATACTGGTTAACGGTGGACGGTCAAAATCCCCTAGGTACATTTTCAAGAAAATGTAAAAAATCCCCTACAGACAAAATCCCCTACATGTCAATATCCCCTACAGACAAAATCCCCTACTTAGTTTAAGTTATTCATTGGTCAGGCAGTGAAAGAAAGAGAAACTTAATATATTATTTTCATTTTTAATTTCACAATAAAGAAGTAGCAGGTTGAAGAAACACACAAAACAGCACACTACAAAGCCAATTAGCACATAATTATAATATATTATTTACGTATTGTCTGTTTCACAATAAAGCACACTACAAAGCCAATTAGCACATAATTATTGATAAAACTGCCTTATTATTTACATTTATTAACATGTTCATTGTATTGAATGGTAATTGATCACTCTGATAATTTGAAGTATGATGCTAAACTTAGAAAGAAATGCTGCCATTCAATTACACCTTAGTTTCAATGCAGTCTCACACAATTACCAATTGCGTCCATAAACTCAGCAAGGGTCTTTTCTTTCTTAAGATACTGACTGCAAAGACATTTAAGTCGCTTTTGCTGCTTCTGGCTTTTTTCCTTTTTTCGACGCTTTGGCGGGAGTCCTTGGTGGATTTGCTGCCATTCAATTACACCTTAGTTTCAGTGCAGTCTCACACAATTACCAATTGCGTCCATAAACTCAACAAGGGTCTTTTCTTTCTTAAGATACTGACTGCAAAGACATTTAAGTCGATTTTGCTGCTTCTGGCTTTTTTCCTTTTTTCGACGCTTTGGCGGGAGTCCTTGGTGGATTTGCTCGTAGACAGTCTCTACATAACAATTGTCTTTCTGTATACAATTTATCACATACCACAGGCTTGGGTTTGAATGGCCTACTATTGTTTTGAAGGCATTGTCCCATCCCTCACACACATTATTGGTTCGGCTTTGGTCATGGAGCGTTGCCGCATGCACATTCCATGTGTGTGGGGGAAATCTGAGTGAAGTCCTTTTCTAAACCTTAGTTGGCCATTTTCACCCCTTACAGTCTTAAAGCCGCCTTTAACATACGTACTATCAAAATAATCCACTATAGGAGCTAAACAGTCTTATGCTGTTTCTTTAAGATAATTCATGCCTTCGCTGACATCATTCACTGGCAAAAATGCCAGACCGTCAATTTGTCCACAAAAGTGTCTCACATCTTCGTCTGATAAGTATGCTGCCTGAAGTCCTTCGCGCTGGACTCGTCTCCATGTGCTTTGAGTCAGGTGGTAAAAACAGTCTTATATATAAATAGTATTACCTAACACAGATTTGATGGCATTATGAATGGCCATTTCAAAGTCAACTATGACTCTTGTAGGATTTGGTCTAAGGTTCCGTAATAAACAAGAATCAAGAAGGGCGGACAATAGCTCCTCATAGACACTCTGTTGTTTGGATTGAAGGAAGGCATACACACATGTCACATATGTATCACTTACTGCAGATCTTATCACATACAACTGGCTAAACTGGGAAGGGGCTGTATCGTAAGTCCCGTCCATGAACCATTATTCACCTTCCGACAGAATACTCAATCCTATATTACTTCCGAATATCAACATCCTGTCAGTCTCTGATCCGTTATCGTATATTAAAAAATCAGAGGTCTCAGTGCCGCCTGTTTTTATAAATTCGTCAGGAAGAGGACAGGGTATATCTTGTACTGAAGCTGGCTCTTTTGGAACATGTGTCCGTTTCACAAGACGTACTGTTCGTTTCAAATTCTCATTATCTCCGCAAGCAGCTCTGACCTGGACAGGGTACTGTAACATCGTTTCGGCAACTACTACACTGGGTTTAGTATGCTGATGTATAGGCATGCCAATTACTACAGAGTTTTTCGGAACCCTTGTTGCTTCTAATAACTTCCATTTTTTTGGGATTGTGAAGCAATAGCGAAATGTAATACATTTATATCCATGGTTCAATCAATGTTTGTCACATACAAAATAAACAGTCTTTAATCTTTTTATTGAAAATTATGCAATCACTGCATTAATTGTTATAAGGCATTTTAATTGTATGGTAATTAATTACTTTATTGAATGAATTATTATATACTTAATTAGGGTTTGATTACTCTGATTAACACTGACAATGTTTGTCACCTAAAAAATAAACAATCTTTCAGTATTTTTAATGAATATACAATTGAACATAATTATTGTTGTGTAAGCTAGTTAACACAATTTAATCATTAAAATGATAATATTCAAATATAACACATTAAACTAACATGTACATGTATATAGTAGGGAATTGGAACATTTATAAAGTAGGGGATTTTTTCCTTAGGGGATTTTGTCTGTAGTGGATTTTTGCATGTAGGGGATTTTGTCTGTAGTGGAAAAAGGATATAGGGGATTTTGTCTGTGTATGCCTAGGGGATTTTGTCTGTAGGGGATTTTGACCTACATTCGGTTAAACCATACCATCTCTAAATATAACTTGTCTTCAAATAAATATTTACAATCGTTATACGCCTATAACGCTACACGTTGACCAGTTCAGATCATGACTGATGTAAACAATGACATGGTCACTGTTCTTTAACGATTTATAGAATCAAAGCATGTTTGCACGTTAATTAACAGCTCCAGAGAATATAGTTGTTTAATATATACATGGACATACCATCTGCAATTAAGCCACCGATATAAACTGTCACATGTTATAATTTATTAACCTTATTGTTGAGGCTTATAAACGCTTTCATCGCCAGACATAAAAAAAAATAATGGGAAAAGGCGCCGAGTAGGGTTAAGTTTAACGATAAAAACAGAGTGTGCATTAGGTATGTCGTCAATAAATGACGTTGCGCATTGAGAGTTATAACGAGTACTCTCCCTTGCTTTAAACCAAATACGCTATTCTTTTTTTTAAGACATGTTTAACCATTATTGATTCGGAAATTGTTAAGAAGATAAACATTTGAGCAGACCTATGACCAAAGGTGAAGGGGGGTTTATCAACTATATTACTCTAGGTACGGGGGCTTTTGTCCGCCCTGCTTAAATAGTCGAGGGGGCTTTTGTCCGCCCCAAAAAATTAGACGAGGGGGCTTATGTCCGCCTTGCAAAAACATCGAGGGGGCTTATGTCCGCCCTACCGGTTTGAGGGGGCTTATGTCCGGGGGGGGGGGGGCTTTTGTCCGGGGGGGGGGGGGGGGCTTTTGTCCGCGACTCGTTCTATTAACCAAAGAACATACACCCCTCACCACCACCCTGCTGCGAATGCGTTAACAATAAAATATGGCCCCAAGATATGTTCATAGCATGGGGTATGTTATTTTAATCCCAGTATCCCAATAAGTCACACAATTAGACATGTTTTATGACCTATTGTATGCTATATGTTTTGTAATTCTAATTGATAAATTTGATACAAATAATTTGTTTATGTGTGAGGGTTTCATTAACAAGGTAAAATGAGTTATTTTATAAACTACATAATTTTTTATATACTGGAACGATAAATGTTGTATAGGACTAAGCGTCACTTAGGTGAATAAAAAAATCATATTGCGATGGTGTCTAGATTACTTAAGACACTTTTCTAAGCGCTGCAACACATGGCATGAAACCCTTTCAGTCACAATATACTGACACCGGGTCGACCGGACAAGAACTTAACACATTTGATAACAAATTGTATTTCTGCGCACGTTAATTACAAATTGTCTTAATTTCTGAGTATATTTTTTTATGAAATATATTTAATGTATTTTCGTCCATTTTATAGTTTTTACAAGCACTGTCAGATTTTAACAGCATCCTCGTAAAAGATTTTGGATATATGTGTATTTTTATTATCAGTATACATCAATGTCTCGGGGGCCATAGCAATTTAAAGGGATGTATACGAAAATGTCGCAAATCGAGTTTACCCGTTCCAGTATAAAAGCAATCTTTACAGCTGTGGACATAAATTATATACCAGTAAAACAGTAATCCTAGATAATGAAACGTATTTTATCGTTACACTTTAAATATATGTACTTTAACCGATATCCTAAACCTTATTTATACAATTTTGTTCCGCGTAGGTTTTAAAATTTCATAGCACAGTTTGGCACATATTCTGATTTATTATAATTTATAATAGACGTACGTTTTTTTAAAATATTATTCCATTTTATTCTGTGTTCTCAAGTGTTTAATTTGCCCATCAGTGAGGTATAAAGTGGATTTCTTAAAGTACATATTGGACATCGATACTACCATCTGTAATCCCACATTGCCCCACAGCATGTGTGCGACACAGCATGTGACGAGGGGAATACAATAACGCACTGTCACTGATTAGCCTACGCTGTGTGACGCCATAGTGTCCACAGTTTTTTGAGACATACTGTTCCGGCATGAAATCGTATAAAAGCAGTGTGGCTTATTAACACTTTCGCCATTTTTTTTTAAAAGGTATGTTTTTATAATGTTTTGGGGCAACGAAAGAAAACATATTTTAATACCGGTGTTTACTTCGAGTCAAAATATTTAAAGGACTTTAGATTTTATTACACGTACCGCTATTTCTGTTACTACCACGACTACTTCTATTCTATAGTACACATACACTAACAACACGTAAAAGTACTACTACTACTACTACTACTACTACTACTACTACTACTACTACTACTACTACAATCACAACCACCATTACCACCACAACCACTACTATTACAACTCCCACCATCACTACTACTGCTACTATTACTGCTATTACTACTACTACTACTACTACTACAACTACCACCACCACCATCACTACCATTACAACTACTACTACTACCACTACTATTACAACTCCCACCATCAGTACTACTGCTACTACTACTTCTACTACTACTACTACTACTACTACCACCACCACCATCACTACCATTACAACGACTTCTACTAATACTACTACTACTACTACTACTACTACTACTACTAGTACTTCTAGTCATACTACTACTACCACTTCTACTACTACTACTACTACTACTACTACTACTTCTACTACTACTACTACTTCTACTACTACTACTACTACTACTACTACTACTACTACTACTGCTACCCCTACTACTACCACCACAACCATCATCACCACCACCACCACTACATCTATTACTACTTATAACTACTACTAACACCACAACTACTACTGCTTCTATTACTACCACCACCATCACAGCCACTACTAGTACCAAAACCACCACCACAATGAGTACTACTACAACCACTACTTCTACTACTACGACTAATAATTACTACTACTACTACTACTACTACTACTAGTACTACTAGTACTACTACTACTTCTACTACTACTCTACTACTAATAATACTACCACCACCATACCCATCACCACCACTACTACTAATACTACTATTACTAACACACCACCACCATCACCACTACTACTACAACTACCACCATCACTACGTCTGCTTCTACTACTACTTGTACTTCTACTAGTACTTGTACTACTACTACTGGTACAGTCACCACCACCACTACTACTACTACTACTACAACTACTACTTTTACTACTACTACTACTACTACTACTACTACTACTACTACTACTACTACTACTACTACCAAAACAACCACCACTACTACTACTTCTACAACTACTACTACTTCTATAACTACTACCACCACACCAATACTACTATTACTACTACTACTACTAAACCACAACCACCACCACAATAAGTACTACTACAACGAATACTTCTACTACTTCTACTACTACTACTACCACCACCACCACCAACACCACCACTAATACTAATATTACTAACACACCACCACCACCACCACTACTACTACAACTACCACCATCACTACTGATGTTACTACTACGACTACTACTACTACTACTACTACTATCACTACTACTACTACTACTACTACCACCACATCTACCACCATTATTACAACTATTACTGCTACTACTACTAACACCACCACAACTACTACTAATACTACTATTACTAACACACCACCGCCACTACTACTACAACTACCATCGTCACTACTGCTGTTACTACTACTACTACTACTACCACCACCACTACTACAGTCACCACCACGACCACCACTACTACTGTAACTACTACTACAACTACTACTACTACAACTGCTACTACTACTACTACTACTACTACTACTACTACTACTACTACTACTACTATTACTACTACCACCACCACCGCAACCACTACTTCTACTACTAACACCACCAACGTGTACACCAATACTTTTATTACTAACACCCCAACTACACCAACACTATCACTACTTCCACCACTACTGCTACTACAACTACTATTACTTCTACTAATGCTACTACTACTACTACTTCTACTACTACTACTACCACTACTACTCCTTCACACGCACACACAGACGGACACACAAACGCACTTACACAAGCACCTACGCTGCACTCACATACTAACGCATGTCCATATTCACTCACACACATACACACGCACCTACTCCACATGTACACATAATATTTGATCTATAAATAGAATCGTCCAATTGGATTTTTTACCCTTTACCTTCCAAATGAAAACTTGTGTTTCCAATTGGAATTGACCGGTGGGAAATAGTAATTTTCCATTGGAAACTAATGCCATTTGGAATATAAGAATTCCAATTGGACAGGGTGTTTTTTTTACTACTTTAAATCCATTCATCTCAGTATTTTACGAACTTTTTTAGCTGAAATTTTGAATTTGACTTTATGATAGTTATAATTATCCAAAAATATGAATTTTATAACAATAAAATTCATAATAAAAAAAAGTTTATGGAAAAAAAGTTTTTCCAAAAATTCACTGTGTTGTGTTCTTTGCATTTTGCACTCCTGAGATTTAGACATTTGGTTGTGCATGCACTTCTTAGTCTTGACTAAATTTAAATAACTTATACGTCTTTAGTTTATTGCGCACTCTACCATGTCTAGTGGACGCTTTCTTTACACCCTCAAGCCAGTCGGTATTAAATGTCATTGAATTTTCATAGTTCATGCTTTAGATCTCCTACTCTTGTTTTTTTTGCGAAATATTCACTGAATTCAAATTAGCATTTTATTATGTAGCTCCAGTCCTTACAACTCCTATTTTTCAAACGATCAAAACATTCGTAAACATGTAACCTATCCTTTCATAACCCATGGCTTCAAAATGATCAACAACAGTCAGTAACGGTATTGCATTGTTTGATTTAAATGTAGACTACAACTAACATTCCACTGTATCGCTGCATTGAGTATGTAGTACGGCTTTTATGCAATGTATTACTTCGTACCCGATACCCCCGAAGAATAGCTGACCACATTTCATATAATAGTGTCATAAAGCTTAGAAAATGTTTTAAAAGGAAACCCTCCCAACACTATATCTTTTCACTAGCAGCAGCCCTAATGCCCTGTTAGCTGCTCGTAAAACTTGCTTTGCTGTCTCGTTAAAGTCTAAATGTACTGTTAGTAACATAACGAGATTCGTGTATTGTGCAACAGTTAATAAGGAGTTATCTCTTCTACTTAAATCCGTAGTATGATCATTCTTAACTATGGGTATCAAATGTGTGATGTAATAATTTATTCTCGTTTACTACCAAATGATAGTTACAAACGCACCAATCATGTAATGTGTTTAAAAACAGTTACAGTTCCTGTTCGTTGTTTGTGGCAAGTAGGCCGGTGTAACATTAAATTTTGACCCCGTTGAAAATTGACCAGGGTCAAATTTCAACATTTAATTCTGATCAAAACAGTCGTAAAAAACTGATTAGACACAGGGTCCTTTTTTAACGGTTTGTTAAATATAAGCAAAATTTTCCATGATGTTGCAACAATTAAACATAAGCACTGGTACATGTTAGCTTTTCAATCGACATTAAATACCCAACACCCATCTATTATCCATTTAGTACCCAATGCAAGATACTGTTTTTATTTCAATTATTACAATTTCCTTTTAAAAGGAATGGTTTGCTTTTTCGAGTAAGTTATCATTATTCTAAATGTTATGTAGGTAAACGATACTTTAATGAGCATAAAATTAATTGAGGAGAAGCAACCTGGGGGGTAGTGTTTGTGAAGGGTGGTCTCTCCCACTGCTGGTGGTAATTCTACTCTACATCCGCTATTGCGATACGGGGAACCGCTCCAAAACTTGAATGTTTGATATCTTAAACACTTAACGGCTGAATTCTACTCATTTCTTAGAAAAAAATGGTTGTTATCAATGCCAATGTTTTTTGGTTTTTTTTACTTTTAAGCGTTATTGTTTAAACACACACACACACACACACACACACACTTAGATGTAGTTAAAAGCGAATCTCTAACGTTTTTTACGAGGGATGGGTATGATTATTATTTACTCCAATAGTTTTTTTTACTTTAAAACGCTTTTATTAAGGAAACACACTACTAGAAATTTTGATGGGGACTCTGAGGTACTCTGCCATATTGTTTTTAAAATGTAAATGACCATTGGTGCGTTATCAGGGGCTTTGTGTGTATTTTTTATGTAAAATATATATCAATTACCTAGAGACTTTTATTTTTCTGGGAAAAGTGCAGGCCTGTTTTGTCCTTAGATAATGTACTAAGTATATTGCCAGCTACAGTAACTCTTTAAATATATAATAAACAAAAAAAACTCTGAAGTAACAGAAAAGTATAATGTATATATTAAACCAACTCTATCAACAACTTGTATTATTTTATTATTCGATGTTTCCCCCCGGAAAATTAAAAAAAAAGCTACAAATAAGTACATATGAGTACATCATGACGAGACGAAAATGTGACGTTCTCAAGGAAGGGAAAAATATCAATAGGTCGAATTTCAAGGTCACATTTACTAGTTAATTGAGGGTGATGGGTTTAACGTGATTTCAACAGTTTTCAGTTATTTAATGGCTGTCGGGTATCCTTACAGGTTTACAGGAATTCTGTACCAGTACTAGCCGATCTTTGCAAGTAACTGACATCTTCCCCCTTTGAAACAGGAGCGGATAACATTTTGTTATAACGAACGTGCCCGTTGCGAATCGAACCCGAGATCTCTGAATTGACAAGCATGTACGCATTCACAGTTAGAAGTACAAGTCGGAAATAGGTACAATGCTATCAATGTGTTTAACCTTTAGTTGAAGATAACCAAGGCCTGATTAAAACATAATCAGCATTTATACAAGTTGTTATTTCGTCCTTAAACTTTGTGGGATTGTAGGTTTTTAGGCCAGAGAAAACAAGGTTAAATTCTCTTCTTCATCCACACCTGTCCGAAACCCTTGAGAAGTCAACATCACCTATAAATGAAAGAAATGTGCCAACCCTTCCTGTGTTTATTTCTTCAGAAAATCAATATGGGAATCTAAACTTTTGTAATATGGCCTTGCATCTGCCTATGTAGATTTTAAGTGTTAAATATCTCGTTTGTGGTGATTTTGACATTAAACAAGAGGTTCATGTTGGTCAAAGTTAACTTAAATGATTATATAATGATCCATGGTTGTTACAATCGGTTGCTATGATTGCAAATGGTTTGCTATATCAGTTAGTGATAAAAAACAACAACAACACAATTTCTTTTCAAACTGACATTGACAAAATCCATGCGAACCATTTAATATAATCATATTATCATATAATGCATGGCAACTCCCTTTAACAGCAATGTGCAATCTGCATTCTCGTTTATGTTTATGCTGTCAAAATAGTTTACATATAACAAACAAAAGTTAATGACTTGCATCGAAAATAGGAAGGTATTGATAGTAAAACCAAGGCTTGTCCGTAAGACAGCTCGCTGGACTATTCGCACTGCTTTGTCAATAAATATTAAAGACCTGACCAAGTTACATATATGTAATTTTCACACACAAGTGAGTGTTATTAAGTTTTGGGTTCTATATCTGTTTCTGATTTATTACACAATGTAAATGAGGAAGAAGTTTAATCAAGATGTTTGTTTGTGGTTGAAACATATTTTATTTCTATTTATAATATAGAAATTTGGTTGAGCCACAAATTCTTCCAACATTAAGTTCGGTCCTCTCCGTGGGTCAGATGAGTGTTAAATATATATGAAAAATATACAAATGCAGAAAATGGGGATAATTGTTGTCAAAATCACAGTTAGAGGCATGGGACAGTAGCTGGGAGACTATGTTTGATAACACGAGGGCGTAAGTGTAGTTTTTAATCAATTGCATATGAAGTTACTTGCGATATGTGCATGATATCAAGTTGCACAGAAAACATAAACCAGTCGAATAATGGTCATAATTTGCATTAAATTCAACCAATTGTTGATAACCCTGAAGACTTGGTGAAGTTTGAAATTAATCAAGTAAGTGGTTACTGAGATATTTGCATGATAGTAACTTGTATGTAAAATTTTAACCGAAAGTGTGACGCCGATGCCCGGGTAACAAAGAGAGAGAGAGAGAGAGAGAGAGAGAGAGAGTGAGAGAGAGAGAGAGAGAGAGACCGAGACATTCTTAACTTGTGAAACAGCCACACTAACGAAAGGCAATTCCAACAAACACCATTCCGATACCACACGTGTTATCACCAATGGAACAACGTATCTATAGCATACCAGCCATTTCTATATATATCGTATATCACCATTTTCCGGTTATAATTCACACTTTATATCCACGAGAACATCCAAATTTTTAAAAAGCAATTTTCAATGTTGAAATGTGGTTAGGCCGACTATTCGGTCAGTTTCCAATTATTGGTGATCATTTTTTCACGTGTCACGTGTGGGTGGGTCATTAAATAACGGTCTGGGTCAGTTTTCAATGTTAAAATTGATCATTCATCTGTTGAAAAGTGACCCATGGGGTCATTTTTCATCGGAGTCAAAGTTGAATGTTACACTGGCGTCATCAGGATACACTAGTATCATTTCTTCTCAAATTTCTCCGGTGTCTAAGTTTAAAAAGTGTATGTTAAATTAGTGATTTTTGTTATTAATATTAAACCGAATTGTGAAAAAATACATCCTTGTTTCTAGCATGTGTGTTCATCATACCAGTCCTGTGTTAAATCCATTTTACGCAACATTTCATATCGTCATAAAGTAATACCATAGCGTTGTAGATACTTTTTGTTAGACCGGAGGTCTGACAGTACCATCTTAAGCTCTGCGAAAGTCCACTAATACCACAAATTTAGGTAGCGGTTTGTGTCTTAATAGTCAATCCCAACGTCCTTTTATGAGACATTGTGTTCTTTTTGCCCATGTGTTCGGCTTTTCAAATAAAATTTAGCAATGCAATTTATATATGTAGGTGAGAATGGTATGCCTCTCTACGAAAGCGGTTCGCGTTTTAACACCGCAGATGACTTTGGTATTAGGTATATAAATTCTTTTGTTTTCATAAAGGTGTTGAGCCTTTTATAAAATCATTGTTATATAACACGTATATCGTGCTAACTAGACTTTTAGATTTGATAACTGATATCAGTAAATTATATTCCGGAGGAATATTTTAACTTAAGAAATTCCACTTATTTGTTTTGTTTTCGTCTTCGGTTATTCAGAAGTATTCAGCGGTTCGATGTTTTGCTATTCTGGCCTCGCCGATTTCATTGCCTTATTTTCCTTATTACTAAATTCATTTTTCTATCTATTTAGTAAGCTACTAGTTTGTGTGGTTACATCACATTTTTCACAGCTATTTCCATCGGTGTTTGTTTCCTGCTTTCGTTCATACCCTACTCCAATTTTGTCGATTACCAGCCATAATTCTCTCCGATTGTCTACGTGTTTATTAGTTATTCACACGTGTGGTGTCCTTGAGCAAGACATTTTCCGGCATATACTTAGTACTGGTTCTAACCAGGAAGACTTCGAGCGTGATTTGCTTTTGTAAGTTGTAAAAGCTTGTTTCACATTCGATGTAAAATCAATAAGTTTAAACTAGTTATACCACATTGTTGATTACTCTGATATTGTCCTTTCGCCCTCTGCTTTCTTTATCAAATTGTTTTCTGCGTAAATAATTGCCATATCTGTAATTTCACATTTGGCCTACTGCCAAATATGTTTTCCCCACCACATATTCTTCATTCCATAGCTCTGCCAATGGGTTAGCAATTTTGCAAAAGTAAGAAGATTAGTAGCTACTGCTGAGAATGTTCGGACATACAAACGCAAGTTTATTATGTTACTAATTAAGTATTGTGTTTAGGAAAATCACAAATCATTTTCATTTACCAAACATGGACCAGCAGTTTTCAGTGTGCATATTCCACGTGCCTATTATTCATTTGATAGCAGACGACTTGTTTTATAAACTTTAAAACTATTTTTATGGAACCGTTTGCCCATATAAGCCCAAACAAACTGGTCAAGGAATGTTAATTATGAAAAAATATAGCTGTAAGCACCGCTCATTAGACGTAAAATGTATTTAGAAACGTCTATGATAATAATTCATGGGAGCTTATGCATTATGCATGTTACATTAACATAAGCAAACTCTATACAGTGCTGTGAGGAATAATTTGCCACGATTAAGATAGAAGATAATGAAATGGCGTCCTTCCGTCTCTCCTTTCGTCTGTCCGACATTTTACAGGCCAACAACCTTGCGGACACAACTTTTCCCTCAATTTTAATCTGATTCAAATGAAACCCGCTGTATATCAGGTACATTATCTGAACATGTGCCTATGATCTTAGCATTCCGATTGAATGATATTTTTGGTGTTTGGTCCTTTGATCATTTTATTGATATTAGATTCATGTGCAACTTCATGTGCATTTCAGCCTATAACTATTGAGTAACAGTACCTACCATCATGGACTTCCATACGCCGATAGACCATCAGGAATTGATGATCTTTTTTGTTAAGAGCCATTTACCTTAACGTTCAAGGTCACTAGTGTCACACACCCCACTCCTACAAAGAAATGTGTTGTTCTTTTTACTTTAATATTTTCTTACTTCTTTTCCTAATGTAGTTCTTTTGTTCCGCCCCCCTCGCGTGCACCTTGCTCATATATTTATTCGCTTATTGTTTGACCTTCACTTTATTTCACTTCAACTCACACATGTCTCCATCAACAGTTAATTATTTTAGCATTACAGTATTTTATTTTACATTTAACGCATCATAATGCGCAGTTCGAGAACCCACATCAAAAGAAAATGTTTTTTTCCCTTTTGAGCTGGCGATATGAATTCAATTATTCTTTTTTGTTTGCATAATTTTTTTATGTTATAACCAGAACATGTTCCAGCTCATCCGGCTAATTTCGATAAAAGCTGGTGTATGTTGTCGTGATATGTTGAAATACATCTCCGTCATTATTTATTAAAGTTGTATAAATGAACAGATCTATTTTATTGGCATTATACCCAGATACCTGTATTCAACGGATGTCTAGTGAATTTCGTTACATTTTGGTTGACAGAATATTGTATATTTTACAGAAATGGCTTCAGTGACAATTGAACTGCATGTTTATTCCGGACGTCCAAACCCAAAGTGGGAGCTAAACGAAACTCACCCGCTGCACGGTGATGTTGTGAAAAAATTAAGTGCGAGAGATTTGACTAAGCAAGAGGAATTCTCTGAACAAGGTAAATAATTAATAGTAAATTCATAGTTAAATGATCCTTTATCAAACTTATCGAGCTCTGGATTATTTCTGTTAATTTAATGTTTTATAAAGACTGAAGTTAAATTAATTTTAAGTTTCGTAGTTTTATAACGTAGACTATATTTATTATATAAATGATTTGAATAAATAATAATATATAATAAATAAATCTCTCTATTGTTGGTTCAGGAGTTTTTCAACCTTACATTAAAAGTTTGTATACAACAACAATCAATTAAGATGTTGCTTGTATTTAGCCACTGTGTTAGGATTCTTGTAACTATGGAGCTTATTTCGTGTTGTTTGAAAAGAAGCAACGCAGAAACACTTCAGCCGGCGGTAAGCTGCGGGAGACGTGTTTAATGTTTCATAGCCACGCATGAACCTCAATAAAACCGAGTCTGTAATGTTTATTTTCTAGGTGGGTTCCGTACATATAACGGGTCCCTTTGTCAACTACAACTAACTATTTCTATC
>CM055899.1:61030355-61100355 GCA_029582155.1 Panopea generosa | reverse complement strand
TATGCACGCACATGCATTCACGCGTATGCTGCATATAGAAACGTTCAAACGCACGTACGCTTTACTCACACACTGACGGAAACATAAACGCACTTACACACTTACTTTAATTCCATTTATCTCAGTATTTTATAAACATTTTGAGCTGTAATTTTGAATTAACTTAATAATTGTTATAATTATCCAAAAGTATTAAGTTCATAAGATTAAAGTTCATAATGAAAAAAAAGTTTTTGGAAAAAAGAGTTTTTTTCCAGTAATTCACTGTGTTGTGTTATAATATGTTCTATACACATTGAAGAATATTTTTGGAGAAACTGGATACATTATCTCCGACACCATATTTCAACCACATTATTCCAAAGGACTTGGTTCACGAATGGCCAAAAATGGCCCTGTCTCAGAATTTAATGAAACTGGCACAACATATTACCCTCTGTTTGTAGTAAATAAAATGAAACATATTTAATTGATTTAAAACGTTTATTTTTTTGCCATGACAACTATTTGTAAATTAAGTGATTTTGTAATAATTCTATATATACGCAATATTTATAGAATTTAACGTGTTTAATGTGTAATTACTAGGATTTGTAAACAATAAGGTGATTGTCAATATACTCGACCTATAAAACAATATTTAATGTATAAAAATCTTTTTGCCATAGTAACCAAATTACTCCATTTTTAAATCCAATTTAGTGTGTTCTATTAGGAATTATTCATAATTGGTTCAGTCTCATATCAAAAGTATAGCAAGTCGAACCTTTCAACCAACATGTACACTTTAACTTTATTACCAAGTTACCATGGCAGCAATAATTATAAAAAGAAATGATTATGAGGCTAATGGGAAAAAATTGAAAAGTGTTACCATGACATATTTTGATCACTTTCAGTGATATTAAAACATAAAAAATAACTCAAGTTCAATTTAATTCACTCATTGAACTTGTGTAATATGGTTACTTCCCTGAGGAAGATTTTTGAATGAAAATAAAAAATAACTGTTATACATTTCTTAACCATACTTTTATAGATGTGTACATTAAGTAACAGTTACTGTGTACCAGTGGATTTTATGCTATACAGTAGAACTTCTTCTGGAACACGGATGACTGGAACTCACACATGGCTCAAACCGCTTATCTGGTCCCGGCCGAAATACTATTTAATTTATATTATTCTACATCCGGTGTCTGGAAGAGTCGAACTTGAAATTAGGTCCAGCCACGCATTTGTTTTAAAAAAGATATTAAACAATACAATGTGCAAATTCATTCATATCATGATCAAGACATCCGTAACTGAAGTGGAAAACGGATATAATTACAACAAACACAAGGTTAATGTTGGTGGTTATGATTGTCTCTATCAGTAAACAAGTCAATTATGTTATTGTGGGAATTTGCATTTTGGGCCAGTTAGTCACTTACGGATGTTGTCATAATCATTTGAATAAGTGACTTACTAAAGATGATTTTATATGACTGTAGTTACATAAATGTATCTTATAAGAGTACACATATCACGTTATGTTTCTTTTAGTTTTCTATCACTTGTTAAACTTGTCTACTCCACCACAAAACTCCCCTCAGATTCAGAACTATAAACAGTCCGCGGAACACCAAAAGCATCCTCCAAATAATAACCTCAATCTCTGATTCAATATCACTCATTTTGACGTTCATGTAAGGACAGTCCCAAGTACAAGAGAATTGCGGCTATGTGTGAGCATACACCAACTATCCTTGCTCCGGCCCTACACTTACAGTACAAAGCCTTTATATCCATACAATATATGTCTTGGCTGATACATGTCTGCTCTGAAGCCGGACACGAATTAGATTTTCTGCCTCCTTGTGAATTTGAATGTGACAGTTACCTCCAACATATTCCTGTATATAGTTCGAATTCAACTTCAGTTGATATGTCCCAAGAGTTATTAAGCGTAGTTTGGTTTCATCAAGTTTAGGAAAGTTGATAATACAATTCTCAACTGACACCCACAGATCTTCTATCCTGTAATGAATTGTTTTCGTTTGACAGATCTGATACATTACCTTTGCTGCAAGAGCGTTATCATCTTCACTATCTTTCATTATCTGAAATATTTATTTGATATTGTAAACACAATACGCACATAGTCTCCGATAAAAAGGACTTGGGTGGTTGATAGAATATGATCCAAGTACTTCCATCTTTTGATCCTAGAATGGGCTGCTTTTACTACCCACCGTACTTGATTTGTTCTGCATTGTTTTTCATTATATGCTTTAAAATGAAAGCATCATTATTTTGGTATCAGCAAAATATGGTCCTAAAACAGTTAGAAAATAGCCAGTAGTAGTGACTATCACTATTGGTTTGACAAGTGGTTGTCCTTTATGTACATTAGGATCGCCTTTGAAAGCGGAAGTTGTTACTTTTATTAATGTTGATGTAGGTACCATCTAGAACTAATATTACTTGATTCTCACTTCCGTTAAACAAAGATTTGGTCAGGGTCCGCGTGTGATTTGTGTTGACATCTTGTGTGAATCCCAAATAAGTAGGAACAAAGTCATGCATCAGTGATTTTCTTGGTGTATGTACTGTCCTCCTGTTTCTTGACTTGGACGTTAAGAAAAGAGTCAAAAGTAATTTATTTGACATGCCAGATTTCATTTTAAGCAGAAAGATTTCTAGTGTTGTCAATGAACTTCTAGAAGGTGTATTCCGAATTTTGGATTTCACTTGTTGAAAAAGGTCTAGAAACTGGTCACTGGTCAGTCCCTGGTCAGTTACAAGATCAGTGTCACTGTACGACTTCTGGTTATCAAAGGATATTCGTTTGGTTGACATACGTTGAACCATTCTACGCATATATACTGAATAAGGTCCTAAATGGTTGTCTTGTTAACATAGACATTATCTATGGTTTTCAGGTAAGAGACGGAACTTGGTGTTAGGTTTTCACACTGGTCATCAAAATGTACAGGGCATCATCTGCTTCTAGCTGCTATCAAAATATTTTGCTTCAAAAATACATCTAAACGAATAGATTGAGAAACAACTATTTACTTGGGTCCAGGCCATTTTCAGATAAAACAGTAGGCGTGGATTTTTGGAGCACCTTTAATCTTACGATTGATTGACGATGGACTAAAACATTGTGTTTTAGCTTAATCATTAGATACGTGTACTTGGTCATGATGCTTTTTTGCAGGCGGGTCTACTCTGTAAGCGAGTCGGCTACATTTACCACATATCAAGTCTTTGCCCTGTTGTTTTAGCAACAATTTTTTCCTCAAGTATTTAGTTATATGCGTATTGACTAGGCGCGATTGATGTATTTTCAGCCACTTCGCACGCAAATAATAGCTAGCAGGTATTCTGAAAATATGTCAGTGATTTAGATCATTAATCCCTGGGTGTAGAATTGACAAATAGTACAGTATATTAATGGTGGATCTACTCTTTAAAGAAACCGGCGTAAACTGACCCCTCACCCCCACCCCCCCCCCCCCCCCAAACTGAAAGTCTGGACCCGCCCCTATATATGATAATATACTAATCATTCTCTAAAATATGATTTTTTGTTGTATGGTGTTTAGCGTTGCTTTCAACAATTTTTCAGTCATATCACGACGGTGTCTACTTAAGACAAGTATTCTAAGCGCTGTCACACTGGAGTATCATGCCGCAGACACCTGGTATGATACCCAACCCAGTCACATTATACTGACACCGGGCCGACCAGACCTAGAACTCTCCTCTAAATGCTGAACGTCAAGCGAGGAAGCTTTTAGTACCATTTTTAAAGTCTATGACCCAGCCGGGGATTGAACCCACGACCTTCCGCATGCGAGGCGGACGCTCGACCACTAGACCACGCCGCGGTTTCTAAAATATGAATAATGTACAGTGACCATCTCATTAGGGAGAACCTGAAAATGTTATAATTATATTTCAAAGAGTATTGCATTGTTTTTTGGTTACACTTTTATTTGATTCTAATATTTATAAAGATATATTTCTTCTCATATTAGAATAAACAGCAAAAGAATTTTTTAAAAAATGCTGTCAAGTAGGATTGAACTCACGTCTTCACGATAGGAAGATCAACGCGCTAACCACTATATCACGGAGAACGTTGAAACATTCCCGTTCAAGTTAATACTTCAACGTAAAAGTTCAAATGTATTTGACTTGCACTTGTCTTTTGCACGCATACCAATCGCACAGCCTGCGTTGTAATACGACATCGACGTTTTAAGGCGGAGGATTTCCAGTTCCGCAGGCGGGGGAGCCGATTTTAGGAATTTGACGGTAAATACTCAATATTTTCATGAAATGCGTTTTACTAAAACATTTTTTCGAAAATCGGAAAATGTCATCGGATGATCAGTTAAACAAACCTTTAAGTGACGGAAGTAAAGCTCAATTAGTTATTTAATGAATGTGTGAGCACTTCTGAAGTGGCCACAAAAGTGACCAAATTATTGCACCTGACGATCGTCTTCTGTCATCTGTCATATTTTTAAACAGACAAGCCCTGTCTTTAAAATTAATGCTTTCCCAGTGTAGACCATATAATATAGTTTACGTACGCAGAAACTTACGCAAAAGTCCGCCTTTCTATAAAGAAAAATGCAGTACAACACAGACGGATACTTTACAACGCATGGGTGCTATGCAATAAGAACAAACTGTCCGTTTTTGCTCTGGCTTGTTTATTTCGCACATTTATTTCGTCTTATTCTAGCGTAAAACATTTCGTTTAAAAGTATTACTTGTTCATTCATGGTTAACATTAACCTAAACGTCGGCCGTCCATATTTACTTTGTGAACACTCCTACTCTTTCATTTGTGTCTGATTAAACTGAGCAGCAACTGCTATGCCCATAAAATATTGTTTTCTCCTTGAACCAGCCAAAGCCATCAATTTATGCCAGAATGGCACTTTTTTTTAATCAGTCAAATATGTCAATTAGGTCAGAATTATTTCCCTTTTTATCAATCTTTCAGATGAACGACATAAGGCTAACAACATATGTTAACTCACGTGTGTGCGGTACTTTTCTATAACCAGGCCCGTAGCTACTCTGATGCACTTGTTTTTCGGGCTAGGTATGAAAAAATTGAGGCACTATATTTAATATCCTTGTTACGTTTTAAAACTAAATACATTATGATACCCATATGGAGTATTGGTCAGACAGCACACGATGTCTTAATTTATTTTGCTAGGGATGGAAAACTTTGATTTTATTATTGCTGCTGTTTTGACATAGATAGATATTTCTTTATTCAAGTCTCATCATGGTTAATACACAGTATATACATTAAATAAAACATTATATTTAACAATTAGCCATGCCATTCTATAAAGAACTATAAGAGACTATATTACATGTAAAACATATCAATACATATTTAAACCAATTTATCACAATTAATAAGCATATTCTAGTCTACACTAGACCATTGTCTGTAAGCTTACAATCAAAAGATTGTGATTGACTACAAGCCCACACTGAAGCTTTGTTCTGAAAGCACGTGGGGTTTATTATACCATCTTGCCAGAAGTATTGCATCCTCACTAGACATGATCCCATGTAAACCACGAACTACGGAAAGACAAAAACATCGTGCGCATGCTGGCAATTCTGAGGCTGCTACTGACTATTTCCGAATAAATTAATTTTACCCGTTTCTAGATCATATTTTACAACTCACTTAATTTAATTAAAGGTTTTCCGAATTACGTGATGTTCTAAACGGGTGTTTGTTACTACCAGGTAACATAAGTAGGCTAACACCAAATATTGGATTTTTTTTCTCTTAAGAAATGTCTATTACAAGTATCTTCGACAAGAACTGAATCGTTGGAAAAAAGCAGTTTCTTTTGATAATATACCAACAAGTCTTATAGGCGTGTAAGATAAGTGCAGTTATGAATTATATTATAAATATATGTATATACACCATAACATAAAAAAATAATATATATCTACTAAAACTTTGGACTAGAAACGTGATATTATGATGGTCATACGTGCATCTCTGTATTGTCATAAATGAACCACTTGAACTGCAAGGGCCCTGAAATAGGATATAACATGTGAGATTTAACATATGATCTAAAGTATGATCCACCATTGTTCATCGCAGTCCCCTCTTCCTTCTAAAGAGGTTTTTGCTATTGTTTCGCCTGATGGTGATTGAAACTAAATTATAATGAGTCAGACGTGTTCATGGACTTTTATCATATATATTTTTTAACAATAAATAAAACAAGAATTGCTGGAGGGACAGCGCGCTCGACTATTTCGATGCTGTTTTAAAACAACAGCTTTTTCAGGAAATATGTTCCAAATTGAAGACAAGTAAAACTCAAGGGCGGTAAAATTAAACTATAATTATTGCTTATCTGTTAAAAACTGTTACAAACTTTAACCTGCTAAAAATCAAATGTCTAAGTATAAAAGGGAAATAATTCTGCCAAAATGCAACCAAGAGTTATGATTTTT
The DNA here is from genome assembly GCA_029582155.1 of Panopea generosa. Taxonomy (NCBI): domain Eukaryota; kingdom Metazoa; phylum Mollusca; class Bivalvia; order Adapedonta; family Hiatellidae; genus Panopea; species Panopea generosa. The sequence continues at coordinate 61,093,839 of CM055899.1, read as the reverse complement.
GTCTGTAGGAGTTTCCTAGAGGATGCTGAACACACAAGTGAGATTTTATTCATGTCCAATGATAGGATGATGAAATAGGTAATAAATAAAAAAAAATTAACCTCTAAAAATATATAACCAAATTGTCTAAGTCCAAAAGGGCCATAACTCTGTAAAAATGCAACCCAGAGGGCAATCTACCATCCAACCTAGCTGTCACCGAGCGATCTCTGTTGTCTTCTGACAACTCTTATTCTGTTTTCACTGCGCTTGGAGCATTCTTCTGTTATAAGCTCAGTCTTCCTGAAGTGATGTTGAGCTACTTTAGAAACGTAAGATTTTGTTATCAGTAATCTTCATGTTTAATTACTGTTAACTGTTTTCCTTCATTTTGTATTCACTGTTAACTATGTTCAGAAAAATCAATTTGCTGTTATCCTGTTATTGGGGACCCCCCTTCTCTCCCCCCCCCCCCCCCCCCGCCCGCCACCCCCCTCCCCCTAACTTACACCACCGACTCTCTTCATCATGTAAACTGATAGTAAACTAGCTGTGACGTCACAAGGTCACCGCGATTACTCCTATTATAATGTTAGCTGGAGCCAAATAACACTTTGAGTTTATAGTATCATAACAGAACTGAAGCATATCTACATTATTTATCTGATTCGTAAAACTTGAAAACTGAAATTACACATGTTTTGTGTCTCAATTCATTATACAACTGTGTATGTATAACTTCGTGCATACAAACAAGAAGGCATAAAATATATGTAACGGTGTATCTATATAAACATCACTGGTACGAAGAACGTAAGTTTGTTCTTATTTGTATAGCACTCCTACGTTATAAAGTATCCGCCTGCTTTGTACTGTATTTTTCTTCATAATTCTTCACGGAACTGCCTCCCCCTAGTATAACTTTCTGCGTACGTAAACTATATTATTTTGTCTACACCTGGAAAGCATTTATTTAAAAACGAAGTGCTCACACATTCATTAAATAACTAAATGAGCTTAATTTCCGTCACTTATAGGTTTGTTTAACTGTTCATCCGATGACATTCTCCAATTTTTGAAAAAAATGTTTAAGTAAAACGCATTTCATGAAAATATTGAGCATTAACCGTCAAATTCCTAAAATCGGCTCCCCCGCCTGCGGAACCGGAAATCCCCCGCCTTAAAACGTTGATATTGTATTACAACACAGGCTATGCGATTGGTAGGCGTGTTTTGGTATTTTCATTTATTTTCTTTTAAAAGCTTAAAATACCCTCCCTCCCCCAATTTATCAGAACATTTACCCTTGTTGACTGATTAACATCTTGTTCAATGTATATATAGATCTATATATATGTCTATTCGACATGGTATTATAAACAGCCTACTGTTTAATGAAAGCAGTATCGCTATTTCCGTCTGCAGGCACAGTCGATCTGCTGAAAGGCTTTGCATATTATTTAGATATCGAGATCTAAAATGTTTTTCAGTCCACACTTTCATACATACTGGTTAACGGTGGACGGTCAAAATCCCCTAGGTACATTTTCAAGAAAATGTAAAAAATCCCCTACAGACAAAATCCCCTACATGTCAATATCCCCTACAGACAAAATCCCCTACTTAGTTTAAGTTATTCATTGGTCAGGCAGTGAAAGAAAGAGAAACTTAATATATTATTTTCATTTTTAATTTCACAATAAAGAAGTAGCAGGTTGAAGAAACACACAAAACAGCACACTACAAAGCCAATTAGCACATAATTATAATATATTATTTACGTATTGTCTGTTTCACAATAAAGCACACTACAAAGCCAATTAGCACATAATTATTGATAAAACTGCCTTATTATTTACATTTATTAACATGTTCATTGTATTGAATGGTAATTGATCACTCTGATAATTTGAAGTATGATGCTAAACTTAGAAAGAAATGCTGCCATTCAATTACACCTTAGTTTCAATGCAGTCTCACACAATTACCAATTGCGTCCATAAACTCAGCAAGGGTCTTTTCTTTCTTAAGATACTGACTGCAAAGACATTTAAGTCGCTTTTGCTGCTTCTGGCTTTTTTCCTTTTTTCGACGCTTTGGCGGGAGTCCTTGGTGGATTTGCTGCCATTCAATTACACCTTAGTTTCAGTGCAGTCTCACACAATTACCAATTGCGTCCATAAACTCAACAAGGGTCTTTTCTTTCTTAAGATACTGACTGCAAAGACATTTAAGTCGATTTTGCTGCTTCTGGCTTTTTTCCTTTTTTCGACGCTTTGGCGGGAGTCCTTGGTGGATTTGCTCGTAGACAGTCTCTACATAACAATTGTCTTTCTGTATACAATTTATCACATACCACAGGCTTGGGTTTGAATGGCCTACTATTGTTTTGAAGGCATTGTCCCATCCCTCACACACATTATTGGTTCGGCTTTGGTCATGGAGCGTTGCCGCATGCACATTCCATGTGTGTGGGGGAAATCTGAGTGAAGTCCTTTTCTAAACCTTAGTTGGCCATTTTCACCCCTTACAGTCTTAAAGCCGCCTTTAACATACGTACTATCAAAATAATCCACTATAGGAGCTAAACAGTCTTATGCTGTTTCTTTAAGATAATTCATGCCTTCGCTGACATCATTCACTGGCAAAAATGCCAGACCGTCAATTTGTCCACAAAAGTGTCTCACATCTTCGTCTGATAAGTATGCTGCCTGAAGTCCTTCGCGCTGGACTCGTCTCCATGTGCTTTGAGTCAGGTGGTAAAAACAGTCTTATATATAAATAGTATTACCTAACACAGATTTGATGGCATTATGAATGGCCATTTCAAAGTCAACTATGACTCTTGTAGGATTTGGTCTAAGGTTCCGTAATAAACAAGAATCAAGAAGGGCGGACAATAGCTCCTCATAGACACTCTGTTGTTTGGATTGAAGGAAGGCATACACACATGTCACATATGTATCACTTACTGCAGATCTTATCACATACAACTGGCTAAACTGGGAAGGGGCTGTATCGTAAGTCCCGTCCATGAACCATTATTCACCTTCCGACAGAATACTCAATCCTATATTACTTCCGAATATCAACATCCTGTCAGTCTCTGATCCGTTATCGTATATTAAAAAATCAGAGGTCTCAGTGCCGCCTGTTTTTATAAATTCGTCAGGAAGAGGACAGGGTATATCTTGTACTGAAGCTGGCTCTTTTGGAACATGTGTCCGTTTCACAAGACGTACTGTTCGTTTCAAATTCTCATTATCTCCGCAAGCAGCTCTGACCTGGACAGGGTACTGTAACATCGTTTCGGCAACTACTACACTGGGTTTAGTATGCTGATGTATAGGCATGCCAATTACTACAGAGTTTTTCGGAACCCTTGTTGCTTCTAATAACTTCCATTTTTTTGGGATTGTGAAGCAATAGCGAAATGTAATACATTTATATCCATGGTTCAATCAATGTTTGTCACATACAAAATAAACAGTCTTTAATCTTTTTATTGAAAATTATGCAATCACTGCATTAATTGTTATAAGGCATTTTAATTGTATGGTAATTAATTACTTTATTGAATGAATTATTATATACTTAATTAGGGTTTGATTACTCTGATTAACACTGACAATGTTTGTCACCTAAAAAATAAACAATCTTTCAGTATTTTTAATGAATATACAATTGAACATAATTATTGTTGTGTAAGCTAGTTAACACAATTTAATCATTAAAATGATAATATTCAAATATAACACATTAAACTAACATGTACATGTATATAGTAGGGAATTGGAACATTTATAAAGTAGGGGATTTTTTCCTTAGGGGATTTTGTCTGTAGTGGATTTTTGCATGTAGGGGATTTTGTCTGTAGTGGAAAAAGGATATAGGGGATTTTGTCTGTGTATGCCTAGGGGATTTTGTCTGTAGGGGATTTTGACCTACATTCGGTTAAACCATACCATCTCTAAATATAACTTGTCTTCAAATAAATATTTACAATCGTTATACGCCTATAACGCTACACGTTGACCAGTTCAGATCATGACTGATGTAAACAATGACATGGTCACTGTTCTTTAACGATTTATAGAATCAAAGCATGTTTGCACGTTAATTAACAGCTCCAGAGAATATAGTTGTTTAATATATACATGGACATACCATCTGCAATTAAGCCACCGATATAAACTGTCACATGTTATAATTTATTAACCTTATTGTTGAGGCTTATAAACGCTTTCATCGCCAGACATAAAAAAAAATAATGGGAAAAGGCGCCGAGTAGGGTTAAGTTTAACGATAAAAACAGAGTGTGCATTAGGTATGTCGTCAATAAATGACGTTGCGCATTGAGAGTTATAACGAGTACTCTCCCTTGCTTTAAACCAAATACGCTATTCTTTTTTTTAAGACATGTTTAACCATTATTGATTCGGAAATTGTTAAGAAGATAAACATTTGAGCAGACCTATGACCAAAGGTGAAGGGGGGTTTATCAACTATATTACTCTAGGTACGGGGGCTTTTGTCCGCCCTGCTTAAATAGTCGAGGGGGCTTTTGTCCGCCCCAAAAAATTAGACGAGGGGGCTTATGTCCGCCTTGCAAAAACATCGAGGGGGCTTATGTCCGCCCTACCGGTTTGAGGGGGCTTATGTCCGGGGGGGGGGGGGCTTTTGTCCGGGGGGGGGGGGGGGCTTTTGTCCGCGACTCGTTCTATTAACCAAAGAACATACACCCCTCACCACCACCCTGCTGCGAATGCGTTAACAATAAAATATGGCCCCAAGATATGTTCATAGCATGGGGTATGTTATTTTAATCCCAGTATCCCAATAAGTCACACAATTAGACATGTTTTATGACCTATTGTATGCTATATGTTTTGTAATTCTAATTGATAAATTTGATACAAATAATTTGTTTATGTGTGAGGGTTTCATTAACAAGGTAAAATGAGTTATTTTATAAACTACATAATTTTTTATATACTGGAACGATAAATGTTGTATAGGACTAAGCGTCACTTAGGTGAATAAAAAAATCATATTGCGATGGTGTCTAGATTACTTAAGACACTTTTCTAAGCGCTGCAACACATGGCATGAAACCCTTTCAGTCACAATATACTGACACCGGGTCGACCGGACAAGAACTTAACACATTTGATAACAAATTGTATTTCTGCGCACGTTAATTACAAATTGTCTTAATTTCTGAGTATATTTTTTTATGAAATATATTTAATGTATTTTCGTCCATTTTATAGTTTTTACAAGCACTGTCAGATTTTAACAGCATCCTCGTAAAAGATTTTGGATATATGTGTATTTTTATTATCAGTATACATCAATGTCTCGGGGGCCATAGCAATTTAAAGGGATGTATACGAAAATGTCGCAAATCGAGTTTACCCGTTCCAGTATAAAAGCAATCTTTACAGCTGTGGACATAAATTATATACCAGTAAAACAGTAATCCTAGATAATGAAACGTATTTTATCGTTACACTTTAAATATATGTACTTTAACCGATATCCTAAACCTTATTTATACAATTTTGTTCCGCGTAGGTTTTAAAATTTCATAGCACAGTTTGGCACATATTCTGATTTATTATAATTTATAATAGACGTACGTTTTTTTAAAATATTATTCCATTTTATTCTGTGTTCTCAAGTGTTTAATTTGCCCATCAGTGAGGTATAAAGTGGATTTCTTAAAGTACATATTGGACATCGATACTACCATCTGTAATCCCACATTGCCCCACAGCATGTGTGCGACACAGCATGTGACGAGGGGAATACAATAACGCACTGTCACTGATTAGCCTACGCTGTGTGACGCCATAGTGTCCACAGTTTTTTGAGACATACTGTTCCGGCATGAAATCGTATAAAAGCAGTGTGGCTTATTAACACTTTCGCCATTTTTTTTTAAAAGGTATGTTTTTATAATGTTTTGGGGCAACGAAAGAAAACATATTTTAATACCGGTGTTTACTTCGAGTCAAAATATTTAAAGGACTTTAGATTTTATTACACGTACCGCTATTTCTGTTACTACCACGACTACTTCTATTCTATAGTACACATACACTAACAACACGTAAAAGTACTACTACTACTACTACTACTACTACTACTACTACTACTACTACTACTACTACAATCACAACCACCATTACCACCACAACCACTACTATTACAACTCCCACCATCACTACTACTGCTACTATTACTGCTATTACTACTACTACTACTACTACTACAACTACCACCACCACCATCACTACCATTACAACTACTACTACTACCACTACTATTACAACTCCCACCATCAGTACTACTGCTACTACTACTTCTACTACTACTACTACTACTACTACCACCACCACCATCACTACCATTACAACGACTTCTACTAATACTACTACTACTACTACTACTACTACTACTACTAGTACTTCTAGTCATACTACTACTACCACTTCTACTACTACTACTACTACTACTACTACTACTTCTACTACTACTACTACTTCTACTACTACTACTACTACTACTACTACTACTACTACTACTGCTACCCCTACTACTACCACCACAACCATCATCACCACCACCACCACTACATCTATTACTACTTATAACTACTACTAACACCACAACTACTACTGCTTCTATTACTACCACCACCATCACAGCCACTACTAGTACCAAAACCACCACCACAATGAGTACTACTACAACCACTACTTCTACTACTACGACTAATAATTACTACTACTACTACTACTACTACTAGTACTACTAGTACTACTACTACTTCTACTACTACTCTACTACTAATAATACTACCACCACCATACCCATCACCACCACTACTACTAATACTACTATTACTAACACACCACCACCATCACCACTACTACTACAACTACCACCATCACTACGTCTGCTTCTACTACTACTTGTACTTCTACTAGTACTTGTACTACTACTACTGGTACAGTCACCACCACCACTACTACTACTACTACTACAACTACTACTTTTACTACTACTACTACTACTACTACTACTACTACTACTACTACTACTACTACTACTACCAAAACAACCACCACTACTACTACTTCTACAACTACTACTACTTCTATAACTACTACCACCACACCAATACTACTATTACTACTACTACTACTAAACCACAACCACCACCACAATAAGTACTACTACAACGAATACTTCTACTACTTCTACTACTACTACTACCACCACCACCACCAACACCACCACTAATACTAATATTACTAACACACCACCACCACCACCACTACTACTACAACTACCACCATCACTACTGATGTTACTACTACGACTACTACTACTACTACTACTACTATCACTACTACTACTACTACTACTACCACCACATCTACCACCATTATTACAACTATTACTGCTACTACTACTAACACCACCACAACTACTACTAATACTACTATTACTAACACACCACCGCCACTACTACTACAACTACCATCGTCACTACTGCTGTTACTACTACTACTACTACTACCACCACCACTACTACAGTCACCACCACGACCACCACTACTACTGTAACTACTACTACAACTACTACTACTACAACTGCTACTACTACTACTACTACTACTACTACTACTACTACTACTACTACTACTATTACTACTACCACCACCACCGCAACCACTACTTCTACTACTAACACCACCAACGTGTACACCAATACTTTTATTACTAACACCCCAACTACACCAACACTATCACTACTTCCACCACTACTGCTACTACAACTACTATTACTTCTACTAATGCTACTACTACTACTACTACTTCTACTACTACTACTACCACTACTACTCCTTCACACGCACACACAGACGGACACACAAACGCACTTACACAAGCACCTACGCTGCACTCACATACTAACGCATGTCCATATTCACTCACACACATACACACGCACCTACTCCACATGTACACATAATATTTGATCTATAAATAGAATCGTCCAATTGGATTTTTTACCCTTTACCTTCCAAATGAAAACTTGTGTTTCCAATTGGAATTGACCGGTGGGAAATAGTAATTTTCCATTGGAAACTAATGCCATTTGGAATATAAGAATTCCAATTGGACAGGGTGTTTTTTTTACTACTTTAAATCCATTCATCTCAGTATTTTACGAACTTTTTTAGCTGAAATTTTGAATTTGACTTTATGATAGTTATAATTATCCAAAAATATGAATTTTATAACAATAAAATTCATAATAAAAAAAAGTTTATGGAAAAAAAGTTTTTCCAAAAATTCACTGTGTTGTGTTCTTTGCATTTTGCACTCCTGAGATTTAGACATTTGGTTGTGCATGCACTTCTTAGTCTTGACTAAATTTAAATAACTTATACGTCTTTAGTTTATTGCGCACTCTACCATGTCTAGTGGACGCTTTCTTTACACCCTCAAGCCAGTCGGTATTAAATGTCATTGAATTTTCATAGTTCATGCTTTAGATCTCCTACTCTTGTTTTTTTTGCGAAATATTCACTGAATTCAAATTAGCATTTTATTATGTAGCTCCAGTCCTTACAACTCCTATTTTTCAAACGATCAAAACATTCGTAAACATGTAACCTATCCTTTCATAACCCATGGCTTCAAAATGATCAACAACAGTCAGTAACGGTATTGCATTGTTTGATTTAAATGTAGACTACAACTAACATTCCACTGTATCGCTGCATTGAGTATGTAGTACGGCTTTTATGCAATGTATTACTTCGTACCCGATACCCCCGAAGAATAGCTGACCACATTTCATATAATAGTGTCATAAAGCTTAGAAAATGTTTTAAAAGGAAACCCTCCCAACACTATATCTTTCACTAGCAGCAGCCCTAATGCCCTGTTAGCTGCTCGTAAAACTTGCTTTGCTGTCTCGTTAAAGTCTAAATGTACTGTTAGTAACATAACGAGATTCGTGTATTGTGCAACAGTTAATAAGGAGTTATCTCTTCTACTTAAATCCGTAGTATGATCATTCTTAACTATGGGTATCAAATGTGTGATGTAATAATTTATTCTCGTTTACTACCAAATGATAGTTACAAACGCACCAATCATGTAATGTGTTTAAAAACAGTTACAGTTCCTGTTCGTTGTTTGTGGCAAGTAGGCCGGTGTAACATTAAATTTTGACCCCGTTGAAAATTGACCAGGGTCAAATTTCAACATTTAATTCTGATCAAAACAGTCGTAAAAAACTGATTAGACACAGGGTCCTTTTTTAACGGTTTGTTAAATATAAGCAAAATTTTCCATGATGTTGCAACAATTAAACATAAGCACTGGTACATGTTAGCTTTTCAATCGACATTAAATACCCAACACCCATCTATTATCCATTTAGTACCCAATGCAAGATACTGTTTTTATTTCAATTATTACAATTTCCTTTTAAAAGGAATGGTTTGCTTTTTCGAGTAAGTTATCATTATTCTAAATGTTATGTAGGTAAACGATACTTTAATGAGCATAAAAATTATTGAGGAGAAGCAACCTGGGGGGTAGTGTTTGTGAAGGGTGGTCTCTCCCACTGCTGGTGGTAATTCTACTCTACATCCGCTATTGCGATACGGGGAACCGCTCCAAAACTTGAATGTTTGATATCTTAAACACTTAACGGCTGAATTCTACTCATTTCTTAGAAAAAATGGTTGTTATCAATGCCAATGTTTTTTGGTTTTTTTTACTTTTAAGCGTTATTGTTTAAACACACACACACACACACACACACACACTTAGATGTAGTTAAAAGCGAATCTCTAACGTTTTTTACGAGGGATGGGTATGATTATTATTTACTCCAATAGTTTTTTTTACTTTAAAACGCTTTTATTAAGGAAACACACTACTAGAAATTTTGATGGGGACTCTGAGGTACTCTGCCATATTGTTTTTAAAATGTAAATGACCATTGGTGCGTTATCAGGGGCTTTGTGTGTATTTTTTATGTAAAATATATATCAATTACCTAGAGACTTTTATTTTTCTGGGAAAAGTGCAGGCCTGTTTTGTCCTTAGATAATGTACTAAGTATATTGCCAGCTACAGTAACTCTTTAAATATATAATAAACAAAAAAAACTCTGAAGTAACAGAAAAGTATAATGTATATATTAAACCAACTCTATCAACAACTTGTATTATTTTATTATTTCGATGTTTCCCCCCGGAAAATTAAAAAAAAAGCTACAAATAAGTACATATGAGTACATCATGACGAGACGAAAATGTGACGTTCTCAAGGAAGGGAAAAATATCAATAGGTCGAATTTCAAGGTCACATTTACTAGTTAATTGAGGGTGATGGGTTTAACGTGATTTCAACAGTTTTCAGTTATTTAATGGCTGTCGGGTATCCTTACAGGTTTACAGGAATTCTGTACCAGTACTAGCCGATCTTTGCAAGTAACTGACATCTTCCCCCTTTGAAACAGGAGCGGATAACATTTTGTTATAACGAACGTGCCCGTTGCGAATCGAACCCGAGATCTCTGAATTGACAAGCATGTACGCATTCACAGTTAGAAGTACAAGTCGGAAATAGGTACAATGCTATCAATGTGTTTAACCTTTAGTTGAAGATAACCAAGGCCTGATTAAAACATAATCAGCATTTATACAAGTTGTTATTTCGTCCTTAAACTTTGTGGGATTGTAGGTTTTTAGGCCAGAGAAAACAAGGTTAAATTCTCTTCTTCATCCACACCTGTCCGAAACCCTTGAGAAGTCAACATCACCTATAAATGAAAGAAATGTGCCAACCCTTCCTGTGTTTATTTCTTCAGAAAATCAATATGGGAATCTAAACTTTTGTAATATGGCCTTGCATCTGCCTATGTAGATTTTAAGTGTTAAATATCTCGTTTGTGGTGATTTTGACATTAAACAAGAGGTTCATGTTGGTCAAAGTTAACTTAAATGATTATATAATGATCCATGGTTGTTACAATCGGTTGCTATGATTGCAAATGGTTGCTATATCAGTTAGTGATAAAAAACAACAACAACACAATTTCTTTTCAAACTGACATTGACAAAATCCATGCGAACCATTTAATATAATCATATTATCATATAATGCATGGCAACTCCCTTTAACAGCAATGTGCAATCTGCATTCTCGTTTATGTTTATGCTGTCAAAATAGTTTACATATAACAACAAAAGTTAATGACTTGCATCGAAAATAGGAAGGTATTGATAGTAAAACAAGGCTTGTCCGTAAGACAGCTCGCTGGACTATTCGCACTGCTTTGTCAATAAATATTAAAGACCTGACCAAGTTACATATATGTAATTTTCACACACAAGTGAGTGTTATTAAGTTTTGGGTTCTATATCTGTTTCTGATTTATTACACAATGTAAATGAGGAAAGAAGTTTAATCAAGATGTTTGTTTGTGGTTGAAACATATTTTATTTCTATTTATAATATAGAAATTTGGTTGAGCCACAAATTCTTCCAACATTAAGTTCGGTCCTCTCCGTGGGTCAGATGAGTGTTAAATATATATGAAAAATATACAAATGCAGAAAATGGGGATAATTGTTGTCAAAATCACAGTTAGAGGCATGGGACATAGCTGGGAGACTATGTTTGATAACACGAGGGCGTAAGTGTAGTTTTTAATCAATTGCATATGAAGTTACTGCGATATGTGCATGATATCAAGTTGCACAGAAAACATAAACCAGTCGAATAATGGTCATAATTTGCATTAAATTCAACCAATTGTTGATAACCCTGAAGACTTGGTGAAGTTTGAAATTAATCAAGTAAGTGGTTACTGAGATATTTGCATGATAGTAACTTGTATGTAAAATTTTAACCGAAAGTGTGACGCCGATGCCCGGGTAACAAAGAGAGAGAGAGAGAGAGAGAGAGAGAGAGAGTGAGAGAGAGAGAGAGAGAGAGACCGAGACATTCTTAACTTGTGAAACAGCCACACTAACGAAAGGCAATTCCAACAAACACCATTCCGATACCACACGTGTTATCACCAATGGAACAACGTATCTATAGCATACCAGCCATTTCTATATATATCGTATATCACCATTTTCCGGTTATAATTCACACTTTATATCCACGAGAACATCCAAATTTTTAAAAGCAATTTTCAATGTTGAAATGTGGTTAGGCCGACTATTCGGTCAGTTTCCAATTATTGGTGATCATTTTTTCACGTGTCACGTGTGGGTGGGTCATTAAATAACGGTCTGGGTCAGTTTTCAATGTTAAAAATTGATCATTCATCTGTTGAAAAGTGACCCATGGGGTCATTTTTCATCGGAGTCAAAGTTGAATGTTACACTGGCGTCATCAGGATACACTAGTATCATTTCTCAAATTTCTCCGGTGTCTAAGTTTAAAAAGTGTATGTTAAATTAGTGATTTTTGTTATTAATATTAAACCGAATTGTGAAAAAATACATCCTTGTTTCTAGCATGTGTGTTCATCATACCAGTCTGTGTTAAATCCATTTTACGCAACATTTCATATCGTCATAAAGTAATACCATAGCGTTGTAGATACTTTTTGTTAGACCGAGGTCTGACAGTACCATCTTAAGCTCTGCGAAAGTCCACTAATACCACAAATTTAGGTAGCGGTTTGTGTCTTAATAGTCAATCCCAACGTCCTTTTATGAGACATTGTGTTCTTTTTGCCCATGTGTTCGGCTTTTCAAATAAAATTTAGCAATGCAATTTATATATGTAGGTGAGAATGGTATGCCTCTCTACGAAAGCGGTTCGCGTTTTAACACCGCAGATGACTTTGGTATTAGGTATATAAATTCTTTTGTTTTCATAAAGGTGTTGAGCCTTTTATAAAATCATTGTTATATAACACGTATATCGTGCTAACTAGACTTTTAGATTTGATAACTGATATCAGTAAATTATATATTCCGGAGGAATATTTTAACTTAAGAAATTCCACTTATTTGTTTTGTTTTCGTCTTCGGTTATTCAGAAGTATTCAGCGGTTCGATGTTTTGCTATTCTGGCCTCGCCGATTTCATTGCCTTATTTTCCTTATTACTAAATTCATTTTTCTATCTATTTAGTAAGCTACTAGTTTGTGTGGTTACATCACATTTTTCACAGCTATTTCCATCGGTGTTTGTTTCCTGCTTTCGTTCATACCCTACTCCAATTTTGTCGATTACCAGCCATAATTCTCTCCGATTGTCTACGTGTTTATTAGTTATATCACACGTGTGGTGTCCTTGAGCAAGACATTTTCCGGCATATACTTAGTACTGGTTCTAACCAGGAAGACTTCGAGCGTGATTTGCTTTTGTAAGTTGTAAAAGCTTGTTTCACATTCGATGTAAAATCAATAAGTTTAAACTAGTTATACCACATTGTTGATTACTCTGATATTGTCCTTTCGCCCTCTGCTTTCTTTATCAAATTGTTTTCTGCGTAAATAATTGCCATATCTGTAATTTCACATTTGGCCTACTGCCAAATATGTTTTCCCCGCCACATATTCTTCATTCCATAGCTCTGCCAATGGGTTAGCAATTTTGCAAAAGTAAGAAGATTAGTAGCTACTGCTGAGAATGTTCGGACATACAAACGCAAGTTTATTATGTTACTAATTAAGTATTGTGTTTAGGAAAATCACAAATCATTTTCATTTACCAAACATGGACCAGCAGTTTTCAGTGTGCATATTCCACGTGCCTATTATTCATTTGATAGCAGACGACTTGTTTTATAAACTTTAAAACTATTTTTATGGAACCGTTTGCCCATATAAGCCCAAACAAACTGGTCAAGGAATGTTAATTATGAAAAAATATAGCTGTAAGCACCGCTCATTAGACGTAAAATGTATTTAGAAACGTCTATGATAATAATTCATGGGAGCTTATGCATTATGCATGTTACATTAACATAAGCAAACTCTATACAGTGCTGTGAGGAATAATTTGCCACGATTAAGATAGAAGATAATGAAATGGCGTCCTTCCGTCTCTCCTTTCGTCTGTCCGACATTTTACAGGCCAACAACCTTGCGGACACAACTTTTCCCTCAATTTTAATCTGATTCAAATGAAACCCGCTGTATATCAGGTACATTATCTGAACATGTGCCTATGATCTTAGCATTCCGATTGAATGATATTTTTGGTGTTTGGTCCTTTGATCATTTTATTGATATTAGATTCATGTGCAACTTCATGTGCATTTCAGCCTATAACTATTGAGTAACAGTACCTACCATCATGGACTTCCATACGCCGATAGACCATCAGGAATTGATGATCTTTTTTGTTAAGAGCCATTTACCTTAACGTTCAAGGTCACTAGTGTCACACACCCCACTCCTACAAAGAAATGTGTTGTTCTTTTTACTTTAATATTTTCTTACTTCTTTTCCTAATGTAGTTCTTTTGTTCCGCCCCACCTCGCGTGCACCTTGCTCATATATTTATTCGCTTATTGTTTGACCTTCACTTTATTTCACTTCAACTCACACATGTCTCCATCAACAGTTAATTATTTTAGCATTACAGTATTTTATTTTACATTTAACGCATCATAATGCGCAGTTCGAGAACCCACATCAAAAGAAAATGTTTTTTTCCCTTTTGAGCTGGCGATATGAATTCAATTATTCTTTTTTGTTTGCATAATTTTTTTATGTTATAACCAGAACATGTTCCAGCTCATCCGGCTAATTTCGATAAAAGCTGGTGCATGTTGTCGTGATATGTTGAAATACATCTCCGTCATTATTTATTAAAGTTGTATAAATGAACAGATCTATTTTATTGGCATTATACCCAGATACCTGTATTCAACGGATGTCTAGTGAATTTCGTTACATTTTGGTTGACAGAATATTGTATATTTTACAGAAATGGCTTCAGTGACAATTGAACTGCATGTTTATTCCGGACGTCCAAACCCAAAGTGGGAGCTAAACGAAACTCACCCGCTGCACGGTGATGTTGTGAAAAAATTAAGTGCGAGAGATTTGACTAAGCAAGAGGAATTCTCTGAACAAGGTAAATAATTAATAGTAAATTCATAGTTAAATGATCCTTTATCAAACTTATCGAGCTCTGGATTATTTCTGTTAATTTAATGTTTTATAAAGACTGAAGTTAAATTAATTTTAAGTTTCGTAGTTTTATAACGTAGACTATATTTATTATATAAATGATTTGAATAAATAATAATATATAATAAATAAATCTCTCTATTGTTGGTTCAGGAGTTTTTCAACCTTACATTAAAAGTTTGTATACAACAACAATCAATTAAGATGTTGCTTGTATTTAGCCACTGTGTTAGGATACTTGTAACTATGGAGCTTATTTCGTGTTGTTTGAAAAGAAGCAACGCAGAAACACTTCAGCCGGCGGTAAGCTGCGGGAGACGTGTTTAATGTTTCATAGCCACGCATGAACCTCAATAAAACCGAGTCTGTAATGTTTATTTTCTAGGTGGGTTCCGTACATATAACGGGTCCCTTTGTCAACTACAACTAACTATTTCTATCAGACATTTCTATATATTTTATCAGGTATTACTACATATTTCATCAGATACTACTACATATATTATCAGATATTACTACATATCAGGTATTACTACATATTTCATCAGATACTACTACATATATTATCAGATATTACTACATATATTATCAAATATACCTACATTTGTTTTCAGATATTACTATATACATTATCAGATATTACTAAGTATTTTATCGTTGATAAAAACAGAAGCCTCTAGAGTATCACCTGTTATCACACCGTAATGTGTGTGAGTTCCAAAGATTGCTTGTATTTATGCAAGAGTTTCCAGTCCTAAAGACGTACTCCAGTAAGTGTTTTTAAAATACGCAATGCAATATCTCTGCACTGTCTCGACTCGATGTTGTCGAGGCAAAGTAAAAACCCCTTGTATTCGAAGATAACTATCACATAAATAAAAGTGCTAAGATAGTAAGGTACACACACAAAACCCATTTGATAACAAACTGTACTAAGAAGTGTTATTTCTCCTTTTAAAATATAGTACTTGGGTACCGTGGTTTTACTGCCGGAATAGGATTTAGTCAACATTTAATTATCCGGGCTAAAGAACATGCACTTGAAAGGTTGCTGTTATCAACAAAACCATCAACCCCATCAACAAGCGCTCGTGACCATGATTTAATCATGCATGTGTTGGAACAGTTGCCTGACCAAGCTCACGGTAGCAAAGCATCGGTAAGTTTTTTTAGCTCACCATTTATCACAAAATATTAAACTGACAATTGACGCAAAGCTGACATCTACATTGCACGCAGATGGTCAACAATGTACAGTGTATAGACATGCTTGAATACTTAAAAACAGTAGTTTGATTTGAAATAATAATAACTATCAACACAACTCTGTGGAAATGTCGTTGGTTAATATGGTTATATGTAACAGGAAAAGAAAACCATTTTAAAGTGATAATCAGTTATTACGGTAGGATGTTACAGGGAGAAGAAAACCATTTTAAAGTGATAAGTAGTTGATACAGTAGGATGTTACAAGGAGAAGAAAACCATTTTTAAAGTAATAATAAGTTAATACGGTAGGATGTTACAGGGAGAAGAAAACCATTTTAAAGTAATAATCAGTAAATACGGTAGGATGTTACAGGGAAAAGAATGCCACTTTAAAGTAATAATCAGTTAATACGAAGAATGCCACTTTAAAGTAATAATCAGTTAATACGATAGGATGTAACAGGGAGAAGAAAACCATTTTAAAGTAATAATCAGTTAATACGGTAGGATGTTTCAGGGAGAAGAAAACAATTTTAAAGTAATAATAAGTTAATACGGTAGGATGTTACAGGGAGAAGAATGCCATTTTAAAGTAATAATCAGTTAAAACAGTAAGATGTAACAGGGAGAAGAAAACCATTTTAAAGTGATAATTAGTTAATACAGTAGGATGTTACAAGGAGAAGAAAACCATTTTTAAAGTAATAATAAGTTAATACGGTAGGATGTTACAGGGAGAAGAAAACCATTTTAAAGTAATAATCAGTTAATACGGTAGGATGTTACAGAGAGAAGAAAAACATTTTAAAGTAATAATCAGTTAATACGGTAGGATGTTACAGAGAGAAGAAAACCATTTTTAAAGTAATAATCAGTTAATACGGTAGGATGTTACAGGGAGAAGAATGCCACTTTAAAGTAATAATCAGTTAATACGAAGAATGCCACTTTAAAGTAATAATCAGTTAATACGGTAGGATGTAACAGGGAAAAGAAAAACATTTTAAAGTAATAATCAGTTAATACGGTAGAATGTTACAGGGAGAATAAAACAATTTTAAAGTAATAATAAGTTAATACGGTAAGATGTTACATGGAGAAGAACACCATTTTAAAGTGATAATTAGTTAATACAGTAGGATGTTACAAGGAGAAGAAAACCATTTTTAAAGTAATAATAAGTTAATACGATAGGATGTTACAGGGAGAAGAAAACCATTTTAAAGTAATAATCAGTTAATACGGTAGGATGTTACAGAGAGAAGAAAACCATTTTAAAGTAATAATCAGTTAATACGGTAGGATGTTACAGAGAGAAGAAAACCATTTTTAAAGTAATAATCAGTTAATACGGTAGGATGTTACAGGGAGAAGAAAACCATTTTAAAGTAATAATCAGTTAATACGAAGAATGCCACTTTAAAGTAATAATCAGTTAATACGGTAGGATGTAACAGGGAAAAGAAAAACATTTTAAAGTAATAATCAGTTAATACGGTAGAATGTTACAGGGAGAAGAAAACAATTTTAAGTAATAATAAGTTAATACGGTAAGATGTTACATGGAGAAGAACACCATTTTAAAGTGATAATTAGTTAATACAGTAGGATGTTACAAGGAGAAGAAAACCATTTTAAAATAATAATAAGTTAATACGGTAGGATGTTACAGGGAGAAGAAAACCATTTTAAAGTGACAACTAGTTAATACGGTAGGATGTAACAGCGAGAAGAAAAACTATTTTAAGTAATAATCAGTTAATACGGTAGGATGTTACAGGGAGAAGAAAACCATTTTAAAGTGATAATCAGTTAATACGGTATGATGTAACAGGGAGAAGAAATCCATTTTAAAGTAATGATAAGTTAATACGGTATGATGTTACAGGGAGAAGAATAACACTTTAAAGTAATAATCAGTTAATACGAAGAATGCCACTTTACAGTAATAATCAGTTAATACGGTAGGTTGTTACAGGGAGAAGAAAACCATTTTAAAGTAATAATCAGTTAATACGGTAGGATGTTACAGGGAGAAGAAAACCATTTTAAAGTAATAATCAGTTAATACGGTAGGATGTTACAGAGAGAAGAAAACCATTTTTAAAGTAATAATAAGTTAATACGGTAGGATGTTACAGGGAGAAGAAACCCATTTTAAAGTGACAATTAGTTAATACAGTAGGATGTAACAGCGAGAAGAAAACTATTTTAAGTAATAATCAGTTAATACGGTTGGATGTTACAGGGAGAAGAAAACCATTTTAAAGTGATAATCAGTTAATACGGTAGGATGTAACAGGGAGAAGAAATCCATTTTAAAGTAATGATAAGTTAATAAGGTAGGATGTTACAGGGAAAAGAAAACCATTTTAAAGTAATAATCAGTTAAAACGGTAGGATGTAACAGGGAGAAGAAGGCCATTTTAAAGTAATAATAAGTTAATACGGTATGATGTTACAGGGAGAAGAAAGCCATTTTGAAGTAATTATCAGTTAATATGGTAGGATGTTACAGGGAGAAGAAAGCCATTTTGAAGTAATAATAAGTTAATACGGTAGGATGTTACAGGGAGAAGAAGGCCATTTTGAAGTTATAATCAATTTATACGGTAGGATGTTACAGGGAGAAGAATGCCATTTTAAAGTAATAATCAGTTAATACGGTAGGATGTAACAGGGTAGGATGTTACAGGGAGAAGAAAGCCATTTTGAAGTAATAATAAGTTAATACGGTAGGATGTAACAGGGAGAAGAAGGCCATTTTGAAGTAATAATAAGTTAATACGGTAGGATGTTACAGGGAGAAGAAAGCCATTTTGAAGTAATAATAAGATAATACGGTAGGCTGCTACAGGGAGAAGAAGGCCATTTTAAAGTAATAATCAGTTAATACGGTCGGATGTAACAGGGAGAAGAAAACCATTTTAAAGTAATAATCAGTTAATACGGTAGGATGTTACAGGGAGAAGAAAATCATTTTAAAGTAATAATCAGTTAATACGGTCGGATGTAACAGGGAGAAGAAAACCATTTTAAAGTAATAATCAGTTAATACGGTAGGATGTTACAGGGAGAAGAAAATCATTTTAAAGTAATAATCAGTTAATACGGTAGGATGGATTAGGGTAGGATGTTACAGGGAGAAGAATGCCATTTTAAAGTAATAATAAGTTAATACGGTAGTATTTTACAGGGAGAAGAAAGCCATTTTAAAGTAATAATAAGTTAATACGGTAGGATGTTACAGAGAGATCAAAGCCATTTTAAAGTAATAATAAGAGAATACGGTAGGATTTTACAGAGAGAAGAAAGCCATTTTAAAGTAATAATCAGTTAATACGGTAGGATGTAATAGGTAGAAGAAAACCATTTTAAAGTCCCGTTTGAGTCGATATTGGAAAACAATGCTTTCAAAAGTATTTGAACACTTTTTAATTTGTTTACTATTGCATCAAATAAACGAATTACAATGCAGTTATACCACATAATTGTATAGTTTACTTTTGTGATACGAATGTAATTGATGAAATAAGATTTAGAATTACTTTATCCCTATTAGTACATTACTACGACTTGCAAATATACAGAACATGCGGTTATTACTATCACTATTTTATAGAAAAGCACTCTCCATGCTACATAAAGTGCACGTATACAAGCGCACTGTTTCAAATAAGGCTTTTATTTTGTTTTCGTGACAAACGTAGCGTGCACACAAGGTCAAATTAAGCAAATTCTGATAAGTGTGCTAACTCGCTCGTCCATGTTGTGTCGAAAACTTGTACTGGACTCGACGCCGCGTTTTATACGAATTAGATACTTCAAACACATCTTCGAGAAAATAAGGTTTTATCAATACGTTTAATTGTTGTACTTGTAAGTTATTTATGACAATACATGGCAGGTTATTTATGGCAATACATTGCAGGTTATTTATTTCAATACATCGCACGTTATTTATGGCAATACATGTCAGGTTATTTATGGCAATACATCACAGGTTATTTATGACAATACATGGCAGGTTATTTATGACAATACATCGCAGGTTATTTATGGCAGTACATGGCAGGTTATTTATGACAATACATGGCAGGTTATTTATGGCAATACATCGCAGGTTATTTATGGCAATACATGGCAGGTTATTTATGACAATACATGGCAGGTTATTTATGGCAATGCATTGCAGGTTATTTATTTCAATACATCGCACGTTATTTATGGCAATACATGTCAGGTTATTTATGACAATACATCACAGGTTATTTATGACAATACATGGCAGGTTATTTATGACAATACATGGCAGGTTATTTATGGCAATACATGGCAGGTTATTTATGACAATACATGGCAGGTTATTTATGGCAATACATCGCAGGTTATTTATGGCAATACATGGCAGGTTATTTATGGCAATACATGGCAGGTTATTTATGACAATACATCGCAGGTTATTTATTACAATACATGGCAGGTAACTTATGACAATCAATGGCAGATTAATTATGACAATACATCGCAGGTTATTTATGGTAATACATCGCAGGTTATTTATGGTAATACATCGCAGGTTATTTATGGCAATACATGGCAGGTTGTTTATGGCAATTAATGGCAGGTTATTTATGGTTATTTATGGCAATACATGGCAGGTTACTTATGACAATACATGGCAGGTTATTTATGACAATACATGGCAGGTTATTTATGACAATACATGGCAGGTTATTTATGGCAATACATGGCAGGTTATTTATGGCAATACATCGCAGGTTATTTATGACAATACATCGCAGGTTTTTTATGACATTACATCGCAGGTTATTAATGGCAATTCATGGCAGGTTACTTATTACAATACATGGCAAGTTACTTATGACAATAAATAGCAGGTTATTTATGACAATACATCGCAGGTTATTTATGGCAATACATCGCAGGTTATTTATGGCAATACATGGCAGGTTGTTTATGATAATTCATGGCAGGTTATTTATGGTTATTTATGCAATACAAAGCAGGTTACTTATGGCAATACATGCCAGGTTATTTATGGCAATACATTGCATGTTACTTATGGCAATACATGGCAGGTTACTTATGGTAATGTATGGAAAGGTAACTTATGACAATACATGGCAGGATACTTATGATAATACATCGCAGGTTATTTATGACAATACATAGCAGGTTATTTATGGCAATACATGGCAGGTTATTTATGGCAATACATGGCAGGTTATTTATGACAATACATCGCAGGTTATTTATGGCAATACATGGCAGGTTATTTATTACAATACATGGCAGGTTACTTATGACAATAAATGGCAGATTATTTATGACAATACATCGCAGGTTATTTATGGTAATACATCGCAGGTTATTTATGACAATACATGGCAGGTTATTTATGGCAATACATGGCAGGTTGTTTATGGCAATTCATGACAGGTTGTTTATGGCAATACATGGCAGGTTACTTATGGCAATACATGACAGGTTACTTATGACAATACATGGCAGGTTATTTATGACAATACATGGCAGGTTATTTATGGCAATACATTGCAGGTTATTTATGGCAATACATCGCAGGTTTTTTATGACATTACATCGCAGGTTATTAATGGCAATTCATGGCAGGTTACTTATTACAATACATGGCAAGTTACTTATGACAATAAATAGCAGGTTATTTATGACAATACATCGCAGGTTATTTATGGCAATACATTGCAGGTTATTTATGGCAATACATGGCAGGTTGTTTATGGTAATTCATGGCAGGTTATTTATGGTTATTTATGGCAATACATAGCAGGTTACTTATGGCAATACATTCCAGGTTATTTATGGCAATACATTGCATGTTACTCAAGGCAATACATGGCAGGTTACTTATGGTAATGTATGGAAAGGTAACTTATGACAATACATGGCAGGATACTTATGATAATACATCGCAGGTTATTTATGACAATACATAGCAGGTTATTTATGGCAATACATCGCAGGTTATTTATGACAATACATGACTGGTTATTTATGGCAATACATGGTAGATTATTTATGGCAATACATGGCAGGTTACTCAGGGCAATACATGGCAGGTTATTTATGGCAATACATGGCAGGTTATTTATGGCAATACATGGCCGGATATTTAGGGTAATACACGTCAAGTTAGTCATGGCAATACATGGCA
Organism: Panopea generosa; assembly: GCA_029582155.1. NCBI lineage: Eukaryota > Metazoa > Mollusca > Bivalvia > Adapedonta > Hiatellidae > Panopea > Panopea generosa. The sequence continues at coordinate 61,071,226 of CM055899.1, read as the reverse complement.
GGTTATTTAGGGTAATACATGTCAGGTTAGTCATGGCAATACATGGCAGGTTATTTTTGGCAATACATATCAGGTTATTTATTGCAATACATGTCAGGTTAATCAAGGCAATACATGCCAGGTTATGTATGGTAATACACGTCAGGTAAGTCATGGCAATACATGGCAGGTTATTTATGGCAATACATGTCAGGTTATTTATGGTAATACATGGCAGGTTATTTATGACAATACATGTCAGGTTATTTATGGTAATACATGTCAGGTTATTTATGGTAATACATGGCAGGTTAGTCATGGCAATACATGGCAGGTTATTTAGGGTAATACATGGCAGCTTAGTTACGGCATATCCAGTTTTATCAGAGCAGGAATGCCTCAGAATAAATAAATCAACGAATTAAACCTGTGTCATCTTTCCGTAAGTAACTCACAAGTAAAATATGTTTGAACCGAGAGGGGCTCGAAAAACACGACTTCAGCAATGAGGAGTAAGTGGCCATTAGACGACAGTACCTCTTACAACTCGGCCACGGAGAACCCACAACTCAAACTTTCGTAAGACCATACATAGGCAATGCATGTTCCATCAATATTGTAACTATATATCTATTTAAGGTTGAAGAACCACCTTATCAACCTGAGGTGTGGAACGTATCGAATGTGCAACCGTACAACAACTGCTACAACTATGCAAACAATATGATAACCAACACGTTTGCTCAACCTGGGAATGCCTCTGGAATACCACCACCTATCGAACCAATTACCGCAGAGCACGTCTCATTCTTGGCCAAGAAAGATGGTCTTATAGACGTCCCAGACAAAAGTCAAACTGATTTGCCGACGACAGATCAAAATCTCGTAGCGCTCGTCATCTGGCCTAATCATGATTTTCACTGGTACCGCCAGGATTCAAACAAGTATTTCTCTCACAAACCGGGTCAAGCCAAAGTTCGTAATGTAGATAATAGGGGTGCACTAATTACAGATCCAAGAATTGCGGCTCGATTTCCATACAGAGTATTTTACGGTTTTATGGGAACAACACCGGATACCGTAGAAATCAAATAGGCCTTTGCCAAAAGGTTGTAAAATGTTTTGGTTCAGTCTTTTTTATTGACTGTCATCTTAAAATTAAAAAAAACACATCAAAATAACAACCGTATGTTAAGCTTACTTTATATGCAGATTTGTTTCACATAAGGATGCTAAAATGAAAGTGTTTATTGCTGATGTTTCAGACGATTGTTATTATGTTTGTGTGAACACTATCTACGGAAGAACAAATACATCATTCATCATTTGAATAGTCATTTTGAGTTGTAAATAACATAATTAAGTTTTCAAAACTGATTGAAAACTGAATGAAATATTATAAAAAAATATTATTTTGAAAAATGAAACATTTAAGAAATGTATGTTAACTTTTCAATGACTTAATTTGCGTCAAATACCTACAGTAAATGCTTAAAGCTTTACAAAAATGAAAGATTTGTCAGAAGTTATTACAAATTATCTAAATATTTGTTGTTTGTTCTAAAGCTGAGGTGGTGGATATATGTCCTTATCGGTGTGTGTGTTTGTTGTTTCTCCTAAAACTGAGGTGGTGGATATATGTCCTTATCGGTGTGTGTTTGTTCTATCTCCTAAACCAGAGGTGGTGGATATATGTCCTTATCGGTGTGTGTGTTTGTTGTTTCTCCTAAAACTGAGGTGGTGGATATATGTCCTTATCGGTGTGTGTTTGTTGTTTCTCCTAAAACTGAGGTGGTGGATATATGTCCTTTTCGGTGTGTGTGTTTGATGTTTCTCCTAAAACTGAGGTGGTGGATATATGTCCTTATCGGTGTGTGTGTTTGTTGTTTCTCCTAAAACTGAGGTGGTGGATATATGTCCTTATCGGTGTGTGTTTGTTGTTTCTCCTAAAACTGAGGGGGTGGATATATGTACTTATCGGTGTGTGTGTTTGTTGTTTCTCCTAAATCTGAGGTGGTGGATATATGTCCTTATCGGTGTGTGTTTGTTATATCTCCTAAAACAGAGTTGGTGGATATATGTCCTTATCGGTGTGTGTGTTTGTTGTTTCTCCTAAAGCTGAGGTGGTGGATATATGTCCTTACCGGTATGTGTTTGTTGTTTCTCCTAAAGCCGAGGTGGTGGATATATGTACTTATCGGTGTGTGTGTTTGTTGTTTCTCCTAAAACTGAGGTGGTGAATATATGTCCTTATCTGTGTTTGTTTGTTGTTTCTCCTAAAACTGAGGTAGTGGATATATGTCCTTATCGGTGTGTGTGTTTGTTGTTTCTCCTAAAACTGAGGTGGTGAATATGTGTCCTTATCGTTGTTTGTTTGTTGTTTCTCCTAAAGCCGAGGTGGTGGATATATGTACTTATCGGTGTGTGTGTGTTTGTTGTTTCTCCTAAAACTGAGGTGGTGAATATCTGTCCTTATCTGTGTTTGTTTGTTGTTTCTCCTAAAACCGAGGTGGTGGATATATGTACTTATCGGTGTGTGTGTTTGTTGTTTCTCCTAAAACTGAGGTGGTGAATATATGTCCTTATCTGTGTTTGTTTGTTGTTTCTCCTAAAACTGAGGTGGTGGATATATGTACTTATCGGTGTGTGTGTTTGTTGTTTCTCCTTAAACTGAGGTGGTGGATATATGTCCTTATCGGTGTGTGTTTGTTGTTTCTCCTAAAGCTGAGTTGGCGGATATATGTCCTTATCGGTGTGTGTTTGTAATTGTAATCATTATTCTCTTTCCGCTCTGGCTTCTAGAAAGTGATCGAGTACATCATATTATTTAGCATAATATATATCTATATAGCATCATTTGGTTCTGTTTATTATCTGTTCTGACCAAAGACCAGCAGCGATTACTTATGTCATGGTAAATTGTCTGTGGTTCGTCCGTTAACATTTTTCTTGTACACAATAACACCCCTATTGTTCATTGAATCTTAATTAGACTTGCACAGAGTTAGACATCGGGAAACTTGTTGAATTTGTCTGAGTCTACTATATAATTATGTGCCCCCCCCCCCCCCCCCCCCCCCTTAACAACTTATAAGCACATTTAAACTGATTCAAGGCCTAAACCTTTGATACTTTACATGAGGTGTTGCATGAAGATGAAGTCGAGTACCTGGGGTCTAATTTGGGGCCGCCACAGAGCTTAATGTTATATAGAGTTATAAAGGGAAAATGAAGACGCGATAGATCGCTATTTTTCCTCGAGTCTTAAAACATGAACATGTTGAACATCCTTGTTCAGAAAAATAATTGTTGTCTTTTTAATTTATACCACCCTCGTGGAGTTCATTTGTTCAACCTGTATAATAAGTACATGAGAGTCTGGGTGAAACATCCCTCAAACGTACCTTACACAGTTTACATATGCAATTGCCATGATATATTTTTTTAGACGAATGATTTACACAAGAGGTAATATTTTATATAATTTGATTTTATCTGGACCTAGATATTCAAATATTTACCAGTTTTATACTAAAATAAGTTTTTTAATTTAGGTATTTTGAGATTTAATACATTCATTTTATCATTTAAATTACGGTGCAAGAGTGTAACAAACCATTGACATATTTTTTATATTAACCATCTAGTGTAATATCACTTCCGAATCCTCACTTGGTGTTTTCCGTATAACCAGGCTCTCGTACGTAAAATACTGAAGTACTTACCGAATTGCTCGACTATATAAATGACGTCGATTTGTCATGGTAAAATTATGTTATTTTGAGACGTTACGTCATACGACGACTGACGGAAACTTATATGTCCGTTTTGTTCTTGTTCTTTATAGAGGTGATATGTTTAATAAATGGTAAATGCATCTCTTTACTGAGTTATATGATAAAAAGAATCTTACAGTCGTGTACATTTATTATTAAATTCATTGACAAAAATGATACTTAATGCTGAGCAGAGCTTCGCATAATATGTTTTAATACATTCAATAATAAATGAACACTCATGTAAGATCATATGCATCTATGTAGTAAATATTTTATTAACAATAATACTAATTGTCAATCTACTTCTTTTAATCATATACTCGTTTTTTTTAAATTCTCTTTTTTTCTTTCCCTCTGTCTGCATGTATGTTTTCCTCTGTAAATGTTTTATTATTTACTTTTAATCTTTCAATGTATAATAAATGTATCGCTTTCTGCAATAAAATTCTTTAATTAAATATATCTAGTGAATTCATTTCATCCCCATTCATAAATAACGTTCAACAACATTTACGAGTAATACCGCTGTACTAAGTGTCATCGTCCGGTCACCATCTGTGTGTTGCCGTGGTAGCACCCACACCAACATATACGAACAATAACGCCGCACTAAGAGTTATAATCTGGCATCTATCTGTGTGTTGCCGTGGTATTTCCCACAACAATATATACGAGCAATAACGCTGTATTAAGTGTTGTCGTCCGGTCATCATGTGTGTTGCGGTGGTATCATCAACAACAACATATAAGAGCAATAATGCTGCACTAAGTGTTATCGTCCGGTCATCATCTCTGTGTTGCCGTGGTAGCACCCACAACAACATATCAGAGCAAAAACATTTCACTTAGTGTTATCGTCCGGTCATCATCTCTGTGTTGCCGTGGTAGCATCCACAATAACATATACGAGCAATAACGCTTTAATAAGTGTTATCGTCTGGTCACCATCTGTGTGTTGCCGTGGTATCTCCCACAACAACACTTACGAGCAAAAACGCTGTACTAAGTATTATCGTCTGGACACCGTCTGTGTGTTGCCGTGGTAGCACCCAAAACAACATATACAAGCAATAATGCCGCACTGAGTGTATTCGTCTGATCAAAACCATTCTGTGTGTTGCCTTGGTATTTCCAACAACAATATATACTAATAGCAATAACGCTGTACTAAGTGTTAGCAATAACGCTGCACTAAGTGTTATCGAGCGGTCCCCATCTCTGTGTTGCCGTGGTAGCACCCACATCAATATATACGATCAATAACGCCGCACTAAGTGTTATCCTCCGGTCACCATGTGTGTGTGTGTTATCGTGATATCTTTCACAACAACATATACGAGCAAAAATGCCGCACTAAGTGTTATCGTCCGATCACCATCTGTGTGCTGCCGTGGTATCTCCCGCAACAACATATACGAGCAATAATGCCGGACTTAGTGTTATCGTCCGGTAACCATCTTTGTGTTGCCGTGGTATCTCCCGCAACAACATATACGAGCAATAACGCCACACTAAGTGTTATCGTCCGATCACCATAGGTGTGTTGCCATGATATTTCGAACAACAACATATTCTAACAATAACGTTGTACTAAGTGTTATCGTCCGGTCAACATCTGTGTGTTGCCGTGGAAGCACCCACAACAACATATACGAGCAATAACGCCGCACTATGTGTTATCGTCCGGTCACCACCTGTGTGTTGCCTCGGTAGCACCTACAACATTTACAAGCAATAACGCTGTACTTAGTGCTTTTATCCCTTCACATTCTGTGTGTTGCCGTGGTTGTGCCAAAAACAACATATACGAGAAATAACGCTGTACTAAGTGTTATCGTCTGGTCACCATCTGTGTGTTGCCGTGGTAGCACTCACAACAACATATACTAGCAATAACGCTGTACTAAGTGTTATCGTCCGGTCTCCGTATGTCTGTCGCCATGACAACATCTACAACAACAGTATACATACATTAACGCTGCACTAAGTGTTATCGTCCCGTCACCATCTGTTTGTTGCCGTGATATCTCCTAGAACAACATATAGGAGAAATAACGCTGTACTAAATGTTATCGTCCGGTCATTATATGTGTGTTGTCGTGGTAGCACCCACAACAACATATACGAGAAATAACGCCACAATAAGTGTTATCGTCCGGTCACAATCTGTGTGTTGCCGTGGTAGAACCCACAAAAACATTTTCGAGCACTAACGCTCTACCAAGTGTTATCGTCCAGTTACAATCTGTGTTGCGGTTGTAACATCCACAACAACATTTACGAGCAATAAAACTGTACTAAGTGTTATAGTCCGGTCATCATCTGTGTGTTGCCGTTGTAGCACACACAACAACATATAAGAGCAATAAAGCTGCACTAATTGTTATCTTCCGGTCACCATCTGTGTTGCGCCATGGTAGCACCTACAACAACATTTACGAGCATTAACGCTATGCTAAGTGTTATCATCAAGTCACCATCTGTGTTGCGGTGGTATCACCCACAACGACATTTACGAGCAATAACATTGTACTAAGTGTTATCGTCCGGTTATCATCTGTGTGTTGCCGCGGTAGCACCCACAATAACATAGAAGAGCAATAACGCTGCATTAAGTGTTATCGTCCAGTCACCATCTGTGTGTTGCCGTGGTAGCATCCACAACAACAAATAAGAGCAATAACGCTGCACTAAGTGTTATCGGCTGGTCTCCATCTTTGTGTTGCCTTGGTAGCACCCACAACAACATATGAACGCAATAACGTTGCACTTAGTGTTATCGTCCGGTCATCATATGTGTGTTGCCGTGGTAGCATCCACATCAACATATACGAGCAATAACGCTGCACTAAGTATTATTGTCCGGTCATCTTATGTGTGTTGCCCTGGTAGCAACTGCAACAGCATATACGAGCAATAACATTGTATCAAGTGTAATTGTCCGGTCACAATCTGTGTGTTGCCGCGGTAGCACCCAAAATAACATATATGAGCAGTATCGCTGTACTAAGTGTTATCGTCCGGTCATCATATGAGTGTTGCCGTGGTAGCACCTACAACAACATTGACAAGCAATAACGCTGTAATAAGTGTTATCATCCATCATTATATGTGTGTTGCCGTGGTAGCACCTTAAACAGAATATAAGAGCAATAACGTTGTACTAAGTTTTATCGTCCGGTCACCATCTGTGTGTTGCCGTTATAGCACCCACAACAACATATACGAGCAATATCTCAGCACTAAGTGTTATCGTCCGGTCATCATCTATGTGTTGCCGTGGTAGAACCTACAACAACATTTACGAGCAATATTGCTATACTAAGTGTTATCGTCCGGTCATCATATGTGTGTTGCCGTGGCAGCACCTAAAACAACAGTTTACAAGCAATAACGCCGCACTAAGTGTTATCGTCCGGTCACAATATGTGTGTTGCCGTGGTAGCACCCACAACAACATTTACTAGCAATAACGCTGTACTAAGTGTTATCGTCAAGTCACCATCTGTGTTGCGGTGGTATCACCCACGACGACATTTACGAGCAATAAAACTGTACTAAGTGTTATCGTCCGGTCATCATATGTGTGTTGCCGTGGTATCACTTACAACAACATATACGTGCAATAACGCAGCACTATGTGTTTTCATCCGGTCACCATATGTGTGTTGCCGTGGTAGCACCTACAGCCAAATTCACGATAACTAACGCTATATTAATTGTTATCGTGCGGTCATCATATGTGCATTGCCGTGGCAGCACCTTTAACAACAGTTTACGAGCAATAACGCCGCACTAAGTGTTATCGTCCGGTCACCATCTGTGTGTTGCCGTGGTAGCACCAACAACAAAATTTACGAGCAATAACGCTGTACGTAGTGTTATCGTCCAGTAACCATCTGTGTTGCGGTGGTATCACCCACGACGACAATAACGAGCAATAACGGTGCACTTAATGTTATCGTCCGGTCACCATCTGTGTGTTGCCGTGGTAGCACCCACCACAACAAATAAGAGCAATAACGTTGCACCTAGCGTTATCGTTCGGTCATAATCTCTTTGTTGCCGTGGTAGCATCCACAACAACATAAACGAGCAATAACGCTGCACTAAGTGTTATCATCCGGTCATCATACGCGTGTTGCCATTGAAGCAACTACAACAGCATATACTAGCAATTACGTTGTACTAAGTGTTATTGTCACGTCACCATCTGTGTCTTGCCCTGGTAGCACCGACAACATATATGAGCAATAACGCTGTACTAAGTGTTATCGTCCGGTCATCATATGTGTGTTGCCATGGTAGCACCTACAACAACCTTTACGAGCAATAAACCTGTAATAAGTGTTATCGTCCTTCATCATACGTGTGTTGCCGTGGTAGCACCTAAAACAGCATATACGATCAATAACGTTATACTAAGTGTTATCGTCCGGTCACCATCTGTATGTTGCCGTGTTATCGTCCGGTCATCATATGTGTGTTGCCATTGTCGCACCCAAGACATATACGAGCAAACACGCTGTACTAAATGTTATCGTCCGGTCACCATATGTCTGTCGCCATGGCAACATCTACAACAACAGTTTACGAGCAATAACGCTGTACTAAGAGTTATCGTCCGGTCATTATATGTGTGTTGTCGCGGTAGCACTCACAACAACATGTACGAACAATGACGCTGTACTAAGTGTTATCGTCCGGTCAGCATCTGTGTGTTGCCGTAGTAGCACCCACAACAACATTTACTAGCAATAACGCTGTACTAAGGGTTATCGTCCGGTCACCATCTGTGTGTTGCCGTGGTATCTCCCATAACAACATATAAGAACAATAAAGTTGTACGTAGTGTTATCGTCCGGTCACAATCTGTGTGTTGCCGTGGTAGCACCAACAACAACATGTACGAGCAATTAGCTGTACTTAGTGTTGTTGTATTTTCACCGTTTGCGTGTTTCCGTGGTAGCACCCACCTCATGACTACACTTATATCATGATGTCGCTTGTTTCAGTCAAATGTTGTTGTTTTTTATTTTGTGAACACAACATGCGTTATGTAAAATTGAAAAGAATATTAAAAGTTCAACTATAAGATTGTTCGTGATTCTTATAATATATTTCAAAAATGTTCTAAGTTTATAAAACGGAAAATAAAATGCCACATATAATATAAACTTTGCACTTGGCAAAACATCGGGAATATTTAATAACGTGAATATTAACGTATGCAAAATCAAAAGGAACATACTAATAAATGATTTAATGGTTTTGGGTTTGTTTCGAAATAAGAAAAAAATGAAACATTCAGTTAAAAACAGCTGAATATATATATATATATATATATATACTTTTTGCATTATTTATATGAAATTTGAAAAACATTAATTTAACTTATCATGTTCGCAATATGCTGGTTAACCGGTTTAAGATAAACTTGTCCGTTATGTCTGAGCCGATATTCCAGTATATAGTGAATACTATCGTATTACTATCCTGTATGCGAGATGTGATTTCCTTACAACCTGAACAAGCAAACATACACAAGCAGGTGTAAATACTTTTATTTGAAAAGGCCAACTATGTTTAAATATTTGCACTGATGCAAGTCATACCGTACAACAAATAAATGTCTTAGTGTTCTTGTGTCGAGATATAAAATATTTAAACTATTATATGACATTGTATGTTTTGCAAAATGTATTAAAATTCTATATGTTCTATTATTGTGCAGTTTGAAGAGGGATGACCATGACCCCTGCAGACCCATTACGGGGTAACAAACGGCACACCCTTAGCTGCAAAAAATATCACATGTAAAAAAATGACGTCATGTTTTCTATCTCCCGATAGCAAAATTTACGTCATAATTCCTAGTTCAAAACTGTATAATACAATATAATACTGAGTACAATAAACTGACCATTAACAGTGCAAATATGGAACTAGAAATTTCAATAATGCGGGACCATCAAATAATATAAAAAGTTATATACTTTTACATATAACCGTTAAATGCATTTTATTAATTTGGAGAAGGGACACATTATCTAAAAAAAAAGAGTAAAATATTAAAATGATGTCACTGTCCATCTATCTAAAATATATATATATTAAAATAAAAAGTTAACAACTGTTATTAATGAGAAAGTAAATCGCTCCAGAAAATATTCTATCTTGATATATGCTACTTGTCAACAATATTAAGATGTTGTTAAACACTGATTGCTATATTACGGTGATCACAAGTCAATTTCTGTATATACGAGTACTTGTACAGAACAGTGACAAATATGAATAAGCCAGTGGGATATATAGTTTAAAATGATACATATATAAAGCTTAAACAAACCTGAACTAATGGGGCAGTTTTAGTATTTGCTTTCATGAAGTCGGTTGTCATTCTATAAAATAAATTCTTTAAGATAATTATTTTAATCTTTGTACATGACATGTGTGAATTGTGTTATTGATACCTGCTGTATGCATTTGATTCCGTACGGTTATTTGCGCTATTTTTAACAATTATCTACTATTTTTTATGTAACATCCACTTTGTATTTGTTAAAACAATCCTGAAATAAATATACATAACGTAGGTTCAATCGCGACCGACAATACTTTCACATGTAACTACCTGTAGAGGCAGTGAGACGCCCTTGATTGGAGCATTATATTAATCCCGAAAGTCTCAAAACAGGTGTGCAGCAGCATGCAATGAATGAAAAAAAATGAATATATAGTTTACGAGTTATATTTAAAGTTATTGAAAAACATGTAACTAAACATGTGTTTGCATACTTGAATACATATAACTTATACACGTATCACAATCTGGTTTTCACCAAAATCAATCGTGCCAAACAACACTAGTCAAACTTATAGAGAAGTGGCTTTAACATATAAATACCTAACGGCGAATGGATAGTTTCCATATTCTTTTTGGCATTTGATAGTGTATATCATGACATACTTTTGAAAAAGTTGCCCCTCTATAAAATCTCTGATTTTTCAATCGATTAGTTTACTTCTTATCTCTCTTGTTTAACGCAGTCACTGTGCATTGCATCAGATACTTGTATTTCTGCAAAGGAAATTGTTAGAACCGATGTTCTTCAAGTTTCTGTCCTTTGGCCAGTTTTATTTCTCTTTTCATTAACGACTTACCCTTATATACTAGAGAATGTAAAACAGACTTCTATGCCAATGATACAACCATACATACAGCAGATAAGACTATATCTGTTATTGAAGGACCGCGGGGTGGTCTAGTTGTAGAGCGTATGCCTCGCATGCGGAAGGTATCGGGTTCAATCCCCGGCCGGGTCATACCAAAGACTTTAAAAATGGTACTAGAAGCTTCCTCGCTTGGCGCTCAGCATTAAGAAGACAGTTCTAAGTCTGGTCGGCCCGCAGTCAGTATAATGTGACTGGGTGGGGTATCATACCATGTGTCTGCGGCATGATAATCCAGTGTGACAGCGCTCAGAATACTGTCTCAAGTAGACACCGTCGCGATATGACTGAAAAATTGTTGAAAGCGACGCTAAACACCATACAACAACAACAACAACAACAACAACAACAACAACTGTTATTGAAACGCGACTCCAAACTAGCGTTAATGGTTTAAACTGTGTCTACCTATGATATATTCTCACACGAGGTTATATGACAGGGCATTTTCTATGTCTGGTACATCATGATCACACACACACACCTACCGTAGATAGCCATTAAATCGTGCTATGAAACATAGTTTAAATACTTTTAAACTATCAATTTTTATACAATATTCTAAGATCTAAAATATATTTCTTTTACCTATTTAAATTGAATTGATAAACAAAATTCTAAATTTGTAACAATTATTTAAGAAATTCATAAAACGTTTTATAAATAATTTTAATTACAAAGAATCACCAATAATAATAAAAATAATAATAATAATAATAATAATAATAATAATAATAATAATAATAAAAATATTAATAATGATAATGATAATGACAATAATAACAACAACAATAATAGAAAATCTAATAATAATTTAATTTAATTCAATTTAATCTAATTTAATTTAATTTAATTTATCTAATAATCATAATAATAGTAGTATCAGTAACAGTATCAATTCAATTTGATTTAATTGAATTGAATAGATCTAATGATAATGACAATAATAATAGTTATAATAAAATAATTAAAATAAAAATAAAAATAATGATAATAATATTTATATTTATTTTAATGATGATGATGATGATGATGATGATGATGATGATGATGATGATGATGACAATCACTTACAGTATTATGTTTGTTTGTAAAGCCAGACATTTTGTACACAACGTATGGGTGTTTGGTATGAAATACCTTCCCCTCCTAGAACCAAGGCATAACCAACAAAGTTGATATAGACTATAGCCCTGTTAAAATGTTCTGTTACTAGCGGTTTTACATACAATGGAACTGTGCATTTTTTATTATTAAATTGAAACTATGTTCCTGTTGCTTTGCTTACCTTATTCCAACGTCATGCCAGTCAGCCATTCGTGTTTGTCTTTCTACGTGTTATATGTTTTTTTATGAGACGTTCACATTCCCCCTTTCTTCAACAGCAGTCCAGTGATTAACGACCGTCAACGCGTCTAAGGTCATTATACATTAATTGTTAGATTCTCATCCAATTTTGTCTTGATCAATCGTTAAAAGACAGATGTGTGAAAAAAAAACATTATATGCAATAATAAACAATGTTCCCGCTCTCGTTTACAGAGTACGTGAGTCTGTGATTCTTAGTCCTATCATTTACATGAAACGTTTTTTAAGTTATTGATGCAATCGGTACCAGGGATCACTCGGGAGGAAAACGGAATAGCATCTGCGCCAGCATTGCCAATATGAAAAAGCACTTTGGTTTTTATCAAGGTAAACCTGTATGTCAAAATATGTCATATAGAAGACAGAAGGACTTGGTGATACTCTATGTTTTGCAACATGTTGAACACACACGCACGCACGCACGCACGCACACAGGATACGAGACTATAAGCCTGATCGTGTGTTCTGTTTTGCCGGGTTAAAAGTTGGCATTATACTGCCTTGCTGTATCGTGTCTATGTACATATTAATGTAAGTTAACAAACCTTTAGTTTGATATGTTGTATCTATACACGGTGCAACAAACCATCTGCAACGAACCATCTGCTTCTCTCTCTCACGGGCCATACTGCCTGGTCTTGTGTCTATCATTGTATCCGCGTGAACTCGGAAGGTGTAGTATTACATTAAAGGCACAGTTACCGAGATTTTCTTGATAAGGCGCTGAGGTGGCTGTACACTGGAACGGGAAATATCTAGAAAATTGGACTGACTGTTTAATTACGCTACGCTAAATGAACAGAATACTAGTAAACATAATACTTATGCATACATACCATCAGCCTAAAGTGAGAATAGTGAGAGTAGATGGTCAGGAAGAAGGAAACGTTAACGTAAATCTCTCCATATAAAATATTTACTATATCGGTATTAATTTATCTTACCAGGTCTTTCTTTTGCGTTGTGGCTATACACGTACATGAAATGATAAAACTGAATGTACGTAATATTTATTTTAATTGTTGTTATTGTTTGTATTAGTTTTGGTAATTAAACAGGTCTTACCACTAGTAATTAATGGGAGGTAACCAGTTTATGATACCTAAACATGTTACAGAGATTAGCCTCCCCTTAATAATGCCTAAGCTGCAAATTCGAAAATGTGTTTTTCTGTAGGTGTTGGTGTTTATATCAACGCTAAATGTTTAAACTTCCGGTAAATGTTGAAAACTAAATGCTAAATGCGGATTGTGATCAGTACAGCAAGAACGCATTGTGATCAGTACAGCAGGTGCACGTTGATATCAGTACAGCAGATGCGTGATGTGATCAGTACAGCAGGTGCGTATTATGATCAGTATAGCAGATGCGTGTTGTGATCAGTACAGCAGATGCGCTTTGTGATCAGTACAGTAGGTGCGCGTTCAGATCAGTACTGCAGGTGCATGTTGTGATCAGTACAGCAGGTGCGTGTTGTGATCAGTACAGCAGGTGCACGTTGAATTCAGTACATCAGGTGCGTTTTGTGATAAGTACATCAGGTGCGTGCTGTGATCAGTAAAGCAGGTGTGCGTTGAGATCAGTACAGCAGGTGCGCGTTGAAATCAGTACAATAGGTGCGTGTTGTGATCAGTACGGCAGGTGCGTGTTGTGATCAGTACAGCAGGTGCGCGTTTAGATCAGAACAACAGGTGCGCATTTTGAACAGTACATCAGGTGCGCATTGTGATCAGTACCGCAGGTGCGCATTGTGATTAGTACAGTAGGTCTTCGTTGTTAATTTCAAAGTCAGCAAATTAACGTATTTTTCAAGTATGAAAAGGATAAGTCTTCGACGGAAACGAATTTATTATTAATAATCTCAGTCACTTAAACTCCAGTGTCACCCGAGGGGTCACGAGTTTACATTGAATTACATGGGGTTGGGGGAATGGTGTTTCTCCAGTCAGTCATAGTGGCAAAACACTTTAGATCAAATTATTACACTTATCCAGAGTGAGTTGAACATTATCAGGTGAGCGACGCAGGTCCATTTTGGCTGCATGTTTTTATAAAGGGGCCTAAATTATCCCCACCAAATAAATTCTAGAAACAACACTTGTAATGGATTTTGGATTACTTATGTAACATAGGTTTCTTACGACTCTCCTGAACATAGAAATGTTTTGATATATTTCTTGCCATGTCCTGCCGTGTCTCTTGTACATGCAACTTTAATTAAAGTATTTGTTTTCGAAGCATGATGGCGGTACACAAAAACGACACCACAAATTCTCGACAAATAACTTATTTGCTGAGTATATTTGTTGGTATCATGGTGTGTTGGCGGGAGAATATATCAAAACACAATATATTGTACGTTGAAAACTCGATATTTAGAAACGGCAACATAACGTATTTGTTTGTTGAGCTGCCATGTTGGCAGGTATGAATATACTGTGTTGACATCAGTGCTGCAATGTTGGCGGGTATAATTATACTGTGTTGACATCAGTGCTGTCATGTTGGCAGGTATGAATATACTGTGTTAAAATCAGTGCTGCAATGTCGGCGTGTATAACTATATCGTGCTGAAACCAAGTGCTGCCATGTTGGTGGGTCTGAATATATAGTGTTGACAAATGTGCTGTCGTGCTGGCGGGTATGAACATATCGTGTTGACAACATGTACTGTCATGTTGGCGAGTATGAATATATCGTGTTGACAACATGTACTGTCATGTTGGCGAGTATGAATATATCGTGTTGACAACATGTACTGTCATGTTGGCGGGTATGAATATATCGTGTTGACAACATGTGCTGTCATGTTGGCGGGTATGAATATATCGTGTTGACAACATATGTTGTCATGTTGTCGGGTATGAATAAATCGTGTTGACAACATGTGCTGTCGTACTGGCGGGTATGAATATATCGTGTTGACACAATGTGCTGTCATGTTGGCGGGTATGAATATATCGTGTTGACAACATGTGCTGTCATGTTGGCGGGTATGAATATATCGTGTTGACAACATGTGCTGTCGTGTTGGCGGGTATTAATATATCGTGTTGACAACATGTGCTGTCATGTTGGCGGGTATGAATATATCGTGTTGACACCATGTGCTGTCGTGTTGGCGGGTATTAATATATCATGTTGACAACATGTGCTGTCGTGCTGGCGGGTATTAATATATCATGTTGACAACATTTGCTGTCGTTCGTGCGGGTATGAATATATCGTGTTGACAACATGTGCTGTCGTGCTGGCGAGTATGAATATTTCGTGTTGACACCATGTGCTGTCGTGCTGACGGGTATGAATATTTCGTGTCGGCACCATGTGCTGTCGTGCTGGCCGGTATGAATATATCGTGTTGACACCATGTGCTGTCATGTTGGCGGGTATGAATATATCGTGTTGACAACATGTGCTGTCGTGCTGGCGGGTATTAATATCTCGTGTTGACACCATGTGCTGTCGTATTTGCGGGTATGAATATTTCGTGTTGGCACCATATGCTGTCGTCATGCTGGCGGGTATGAATATATCGTGTTGACAACATGTGCTGTCGTGCTGGCGGGTATGAATATATCGTGTTGACAACATGTGCTGTCGTGCTGGCGGGTATGAATATTTCGTGTTGACACCATGTGCTGTCGTGCTGGCGGGTATGAATATATCGTGTTGACAACATGTGCTGTCGTGCTGGCGGGTATGAATATTTCGTGTTGACACCATGTGCTGTCGTGCTGGCGGGTATGAATATATTGTGTTGACAACATGTGCTGTCATGTTGGCGGATATTAATATAACATTAATTCCTCCGATTTTTGGCACCACTCCATAACATAAAGTCATGTTAGTTCGCCATCGTGAAATACATAATTTAAATAGCAGATGGAACATCTTTTTAAATATAAAACTGAACTTGGAGAATGACTTCTCTCATTTTCTTTTTAAATACACAATTTAAATATTGAACTTATTATTCTTAAAGTAAACACATGTATAAAAAATCATCTCAGAGGAATTTTTTTTAATTATTACTAGCAATACTTTCATTAATAGATATGTAAGTATCTTATAATCATTTAACGGAAGAAGCGGTGTGATTGAAAAATATCTCTATTTCGATTGATGGACATATCAAAATTTGAGGTTGGTGATCTTGTGACGGCGCCTTAGACCGCTCGGCCACGGCGGACCCCATCTGTAATGAATACTGCTGGGATATATGTACTAAGAGGTAGATGTAACTTATAGATTACTTCTAAGGTCGTAGATTCGAGTCCCGCTCCTCCTAAAACTTTATTTGAGAAATTTACTTTCGGAAAGACGGTGGGTCTACTCAATTTCATTCTGAGGTATTTCTCTGCCAGTAAAGCTGGATATGTCACATACAGGAAATGTGTTTAAATGGCATTAAACTTCATTAAAACTGTTTTTGTTCTTGTATAATGTCCGGGCTACATCTAACACACACTGTATTGCTTCATTTCTACTTAACCCTTGTTTGTCCAGGTTTGAGTAATATGAGGACTTTGATTTAATTCTGTGCTGTACATATTGTTAGATTAGTTTGCCTTCGGGTGAAAATAAGCTTATATGCAACAGCAACCGGGTGACATGGGGTGGGTGACTGCAATTAACGTCGATGTATTCAGTATTGTTATTAACAACCACGTGATGGAACTGACCAATGGGAGGTATTCACTCGAATCGTAAATTCGCGGGGAGTGGTGGACAGTTTGGACAGGACACTCGGCCACCACACAGGTATGTATGATATTGTCTGCAAGTTTCACATTAACTTGTATTTAAGCGATAGTGATATTCTCAGATAGCATACATATTTATCACTATTACGAGATTGTAACCATATATTCTCTTGTTCTTCTCTCGTTCTTCATGTTTTCCAAATTTGTCATGTCACACCAGTGACTTAATTACATGAACGTGTTGAGAGAAATATGTGATGTTCATATTTCTCAAACATTAAAACCTACCTCCAGCCAAATATTTAAGTCACAAGCGCATATTTAGCTGCCCATCTTTATGAAGTTATACATATATAATCAGTGATCTTCTCCAGGGACTTAATGACATATATAGATGTCACTGCCTTCTCAGTGCACTGGCATGATTAAAATAAATTTAATGTTCATGTATTTAACTAAGCAATCTAGTATTTTGCAGAAAACAAGTTACAATTGAGTAGACCAATATGGAAAATATTATATTGACTTTGTTACGAAACTAAGAGTTAGACTATCGCATCAGATGGGTAGGAAGCCCGCAAATATGTACCATGCAGTGTGGGCTTACATTTAAATACATATAAAAGGAACACTCTTATTCAACTTTTAAAATTCATGAAATGTTACAATTTGTCAAATGTTATTGGCTAAAACTTCATAGTTTATATTTAAAATCGAGGGATGTAAAGCTTGTCTTCAAAAATAAAACGCGGGAAGTTCGTCAGTCTAAGATACACATTTCTGTATTAATTTGGTTTCCGATAAAATCAGTTGTATTCAATATCCTTTTTTCACTCAGTTCACATAAATACATGAAATCATGAGGGCGTGCAACGTTGTAAAGTGTTAAGGCTCAGTTAGGATGGTGATTAAAACATATATACATTTCCAGTGACATTAAATGTACATATGTCACTTAGTGACATTTCAAAAACATTTGAAATTTAGATCTATCAGTGACTTAATTAGTAACAGATGTAGATATGTCACTGCAGAGGCGTGCCTGAACAGATATAAGCAGCGGTGTTGCAAGTAGGGGAGGGTGATATTGGGGGGTCTCCCTCAAGAAAATTTTAGAAATTAAAATATAAGTTAAAGAACAAATTTGCACTTAACTCTCCCAGCCTTCAGTTTTTATGCAGATTTTATTTGTAGTTTCTATGTTTTAATTTTTTGCTGACAAGCTGCACGCATTGGCGTGCGTGCGTATACCTAGATACGCGTCTGCTCTTGGCCTATAACCAGAGAAAAAGAGCACTACATTCGTCAATTTTAATGGGAGAGTTCCACGAAATACAAAATCATATTCAATATGTTAGACGTTTCCTATTTGTTTTTTTATATTTGCTATCCAGCAATGGATAACAAATTATAACAATAAGTAGTGAAATACCATGTGATGACAACAATAATCAATAACATTTTTAGTAGTTTTTTTTTTTTTTACATACCCACCAGAAGTCAAATTCATGCCATTTGCGTTTGGTATATTTTGGATAAAGTTGTCGTTCAATACTTGTTTTACGAAGTGTTTTAATAGTATTGTTAGTTAACAGTATTGTTTAGAGTGTATTTTCTATGTATGTAACTGAAACATATAATGCATGTATGATGAAAATGGTTCACGACTGGTATTTACTCTTTCAAAGTAGAAGTATCGTCTGACATGCCATGATACCCCCCCCCCCCCCCCCCCCCCCCGCGAGATGTGAGTGTGGAAAATAAATTGTGATACTTTCATATCTATATGATAATTGTACAGCTAAATATTAAATGTTCAACATTATTATCAAAAATTGCTTTACATGACACTAAGTAAGTATTGGTTTTATAAATGATTATTTATGTAATTCTCAGTTAACTGTCCTACAGTTAAACGTAACGGAAAATATGAAACAAAAATATAACACCTCTCTGTAAGTGATTTTTATCTGAATCATAGTGGCACAATTTCTGCAACGTCTAATATAATGAATGTGAAATCTGTAAAGATTACTGATTAACCATCCAGGAAACAATGGTTGGGTAAAGTTCTTGTCTGTAAGCCCTTACCAGTGACATTTCTTGTTTTTAATTTCTACATGCCATACAGGTTATGAATTTAGATGACGGAATTCATCAACAAAGATGAAAGTAAAATGTTTTCTTTTATTATCTATGGTGAGTTGTGTGATTGCTTTATTTCTACTAACCTTCCCTGCTGCTTTCTTTCAATTACAGATGTGATCACAGATGAAGAGAAATGCCGATGACAGTAACATCTCAATGGTGAGTAAAATATCAATATTTCTTATGTAATTACAGTAATTTTGGTTCCATTTAAATAACAACTTTTGTTGTTGTTGTTTTTATTCTACATATGTTACAAATGGACTATGGAGACAACTTCCTTTCTTATGTTAATTTTGTTTGTTTGTTTTTTTCATTGTTATTATTGTGTGCGCCGTTTTTGTTCTACACGTGTCACAGAAGAAGAATGAAGAAGACAAAATCAAAAAACATTATTCAAGTAAGATGTTTTCTTTTATTTTCTGTTGTTCATTGTGAAATTGTTTCTTTTTATATTTACTAATCGTCCTTGCTGCTATTTCGATTGCAGATGCCTCCAAGGGTGTAGAAAGAAGACGACGACGACCAGCATCACAGCTGTAAGTATAAATTTCTTTCTTATGTTAATTTTGGTTGTTTCTTTCCGTTTATATCATCGCGTGCGCCGTTGTTTTTTTTTCTACACGTGTCACGGAAGAAGAATGAAGAAGACGATATCAACAAACATATATGTAAGTAAGATGGGTTCTTTCCTTTTCTATTGTGCATTGTACACTTGTTTCTTTTTATGTTAACTAACTGTCTTTGCTGCTGTTTTCGATTACAGATCCCTCCACAGGTGAAGAAAGAAGACAACGACGGATTTTGATCGGACGATAACACTAAGTACAGCGTTATTGCTCGTATATGTTGTTATGGGTGCTTCCACGACAACACACAGATGATGATCGGAGGATAACACTGAGTACAGCGTAAATGCTCGAATATGTTGTTGTGGGTACTACCACGGCAACACACAGATGATGATCAGACGATAACACTGAGTATAGCGTTATTGCTCGTATATGTTGTTATGGGTGCTTCCACGACAACACACAGATGATGATCGGACGATAACACTGAGTACAGCGTTATTGCTCGTAAATGTTGTGGGAGCTACCACGGCTACACACATGTTGTAACAGGACGATAACATTTAGATCAGCGTTATTGCTCGTACATGTTGTTGTTGGTGCTACCACGGCAACATATATATGGTGATCGGACGATAACACTTAGTACAGCGTTATTGCAGGTAAGTGTTGTTGTCGCAGATACCACGTCAGCACACATATGATAACAGGACGATTACACATAATGCAGCGTTATTGCTGTTATATGTTGTTGTACGTGCTACCGAGGTAACACACACTTGATGACACGACGATAACCATAAGTACAACGTTATTGCTCTTAAATGCCGTTGTAGGTGCTACAACGGCAACACACAGATGGTGACCGGACGATAATACTTAGTGCGGCGTTATTGCTCGTATATGTTGTTTTGGGTGCTACCACGGTAACACACATATTGTAACATGACGATAACACTAAGTACAGCTTACTTGCTCGTTTATATTGTTGTGGGTGCTACCACAGCAACACACAGATGGTGACCGGACGAGTACACTAAGTACAGCGGTATTGCTCGTATATGTGGTTGTTGGTGCTACCATGGCAACCCACAAATGGTGATCGGACGATAAAACTTAGTGCAGCGTTATTGCTCGTATATATTGTTGTTGGTGCTATCACGACAGCACAGAGATGGTGACCAGTCGATAACACTTAGTGCGGCGTTATTGCTCGTTTATGTTGTTGTAGTTGCTACTAAGGCAACACACAGATGGTGATCGAACGATAACACTTAGTACAGCGTTATTGTAGGTAAATGTTGTTGTGGCAGATACCACGGCAGCATACAAATGATAACAGAACGATTACACATAATGCAGCGTTATTGCTGTTATATGTTGTTGTGCGTGCTACTGAGGCAACACACAATTGATGACCCGACGATAACCATAGGTACAACGTTATTGCTCTTAAATGTCGTTGTAGGTTCTACAACGGCAACACACAGATGGTGATCGGACGATAACACGTAATACAGCGTTATTGCCCGTAAATTTTGTTGTGGGTTCTACCACGGCAACACACAGATGGTGACCGGATGATAACACTTAGTGCGGCGTTATTGCTCGTATATGTTGTTGTAGGTGCTACTAAGGTAACACACAGATGGTGATCGGACGATAACACTTAGTATAGCGTTATTGCAGGTAAATGTTGTGGCAGATACCACGGCAGCATACAAATGATAACAGAACGATTACACATAATGCAGCGTTATTGCTGTTATATGTTGTTGTGCGTGCTACTGAGGCAACACACAATTGATGACCCGACGATAATCATAAGTACAACGTTATTGCTCTTAAATGTCGTTGTAGGTGCTACAACGGCAACACACAGATGGTGATCGGACGATAACACGTAATACAGCGTTATTGCCCGTAAATGTTGTTGTGGGTTCTTACACGGCAAAAGACAGATGGTGACAGGATGATAACACTTACTGCGGCGTTATTGTTCGTAAATGTAGTTGTGGGTGCTACCACGGCAAAACACATATTGTAACAGGACGTTAACACTTAGTACAGCGTAATAGCTCGTATGTGTTGTTGTGGGTGCTAACACGGCAACATACAGATTTTGAACGGACGAGTACACTAAGTACAGCGGTATTGCTCGTATATGTGGTTGTTGGTGCTACCACGGCAACACACAGATGGTGATCGGACGATAAAACTAAGTGCAGCGTTGTTGCTCGTATATATTGTTGTTGGTACTACCACGACAACACACAGATGGTGACCAGACGATAACACTTAGTGCGGCGTTATTGATCGTATATGTTGTTGTTGGTGCTACTAAAGCGACAAACAGATGGTGATCGGACGATAACACTTAGTGCGACGTTATTGCTCGTATATGTTGTTTTGGGTGCTACCATGGCAACACAGATGGTGACCGGAAGATAACACTTTTTACAGCGTAATTGCTCGTATATGTTGTTGTGGGTACTACAACGGCAACACACAGATGATGACTGGACGATAACACTTAATACTGCGTTATTGCTCGTATATGTTGTTGTTGGTGCTACCACGGCAACACACATATGGTGATTAGACGATAACACTAAGTACAGCGTTATTGCTCTTTTATGTTGTTGTGGTTGCTACCACGGAAGCACACAGATGGTGACTGGACGATAACACTTAGTGCGGCGTTATTGCTCGTATATTTTGTTTTGGATGCTACCGCGGCAACAGACAGATGGTGACCGGACAATAACACTTAGTACAGCGTTATTGCTCATATATGTTGCTGTTAGTGCTACCACGGCAACAGACATATGGTGACCGGACGATAAAACTTAGTACTGTGCTATTGCTCGTATATGTATTTTGGTAGCTACATGTACCACGGCATCACACAGATGGTGACCGGACGATAACACTAAGTACAGCGTAATTGATCGTATATGTTGTTGTGGGTGCTACCACAGCAACAGACAGATCGTGACCGGACAATAACACTTAGTACAGCGTTATTGCTCATATATGTTGCTGTCAGTGCTACCACGGCAACAGACATATGGTGACCGGACGATAAAACTAAGTACTGTGCTATTGCTCGTATATGTATTTTTGGTAGCTACATGTACCACGGCATCACACAGATGGTGACCGGACGATAACACTAAGTACAGCGTAATTGATCGTATATGTTGTTGTGGGTGCTACCACAGCAACACACAGATCGTGACCGGACAATAACACTTAGTACAGCGTTATTGATCGTATATGTTGTTGTGGGTGCTACCACGGCAACACACATATGGTGACCGGACGATAACACTAAGTACAGCGTAATTGATCGTATATGTTGTTGTGGGTGCGACCACGGCAACAGACAGATCGTGACCGGACAATAACACTTAGTACAGCGTAATTGATCGTATATGATGTAGTGGTAGCTACCACGGCAACACACAGATGGTGACCGGACGATAACAACACTAAGTACAGCGTTATTGTTCGTATATGTTATTGTGGGTGCTACCACGGCAACAGACAGACGGTGACCAGACGATAACACTTAGTACAGCAGTATTGCTCTGATATGTTATTGTGGGTGCTATCACGGCAACACACAGACGGTGACTGGACGATAATACTTGGTACAGCGGTATTGCTCGTAAATGTTGTTGAAAGTTTTTTATGAATGGGGCAGAAATAAGTTTTCTAGATATATTAAATTAAATAATTTTATTGCAGATAGCGATACATTGATTATACATTGAAAGATTAAAAGTAAATAATAAAACCTCTACAGAGGAAAACATACACGCAGGCAGAGGGAGAGAAAAAAAGAGAATTAAAAAAATCGAGTATATGATTAAAAGTAGTAGACTGACAATTCGTATTATTGTTAATAAAATATTTACTACATAGATGCATATGATCTTACATGAGTGTTCATTTATTATTGAATGTATTAAAACATATTATGCGAAGCTCTGCCGAGCATTAAGTAGCATTTTTGTCAACGAGTTTAATGAATTTAATAATAAATGTACACGACGGTAAGATTCTTTTTATCATATAACTCAGTAAAGAAATACATTTACCATTTATTAAATATATCACCTCTTTAAAGAACAAGAACACATCGGACATATAACTTTCCGTCAGTCGTCGTATGACGTAACGTCTCAAAATAACATAATTTTACCATGACAAATCGACGTCATTTATATAGACAGCAATTCGGTAAGTACTTCAGTAGTTTACGTACGAGAGCCGAGTTATACGGAAAACACCAAGTGAGGATTCGGAAGTGATATTACACTAGCAGGTTAATATAAAAATTATGTCAATGGTTTGTTACACTCCTGCACCGTAATTTTTATGATAAAATGAATGGTAAATAAAACTGGTAAATGTTTGAATATCTAGGTCCAGATAAAATCAAACCATATAAAATATTACCTCCTGTGTAAACCATTCATCTAAAATATATATCATGTCAATGTCATATGTAAACTGTGTAAGGTACGTTAGAGGGATGTTTCATCCAGACTCTCATGTACTTATTATACGGGTTGAACAAATGAACCCAACGAGGGTGGTATAAATTAAAAATTATCGATGAAGCCCAGGCGGGGTTTAGGGCGGGTTACTCGGTTATAGATAACATGTTCAATTTGCAAAGTATGGTACAGAAATATATTTCGAAACCAGGTGGTAGGTTCTATGTACTATACGTAGATTTTCAGAAAGCATTTGATTCTCTAGTTCACTTTAAACTATTTTCAAGCCTTCTGAAGAAAGGCATCAACGGTAAGCTTGTGCATGTGTTAATATCTATGTATTCGAACATCCAGTCATATGTTAGGGTTGGAGACAAGTTTACTAAGCCATTTAAATGCAATATTGGAGCGAGACAAGGTGATTTAAATTCGCCGATAATTTTTAGTCTTTACATAAATGACCTTTGTACCCACCTCAGAGAGAAATGTCATAATGGAATATTTATTACTAATGATATACCAGATATTCTTTGCTTACTTTTTGCGGACGACGTAGCTAACTGTGCGGACACAGCAAGGAACTTACAAATACAGCTCAACGCAATTTCTGAATTTTGTGATAACACGGGCATGCAGGTTAACATCAAGAAAACTGAAATAATAGTATTTAGAAATGGCGGTCCACTGCGAAATTATGAAAATTGGTCCTTTAATGGAAATAATGTAAACACGACATCTGTATATAAATATATGGGATTACTTTTTACACCTAAACTCTCATGGACATCTGCTAAGTGTAAATTGGCTGCACAGGCTAGGAAGACAATATTTTCTATTAAAGGATATCAGAGAACATTTGGAAGTTTTATGCATAAAGATATATTTAAATTATTTGATTCGATGGTAGTGCCAATACTCACATTTGGTTCGGAAATCTGGGGACATGAATACGCCGACAAGATAGAACAAATACAAGTGCAATTTTGTAAATATTTTCTAGGTATTAATTCTACTGTTAATAATTCTGTAGCTCTTGGAGAGTGCGGGAGACTTCCACTATGTGTAATGTATTATACCAAGTGCATAAAATACTGGTGTAAATTGCTTCAAATGTCCAACAATCGCTTTCCTAAGAACTGTTACAAAATGTTGAAATCTCTAGACGATATTGGTAGAAAAACTTGGGCCACAAACGTTAAAACATTATTGTATAGGTATGGGTTTAGGTATGTGTGGCTAGCACAAGATGTTGGTGACATTAACCTATTTGTCTTAACATTTAAACGAAGGATCTCAGATTGTATGACTCAAACTTGGCATGATGATATAATCAACTCACCCAGGTGTGATACATATAAACATATTAAATCCTTATTAAATCCTGAAAGATATTTAAACATTGACCTTTCGTTCAATCTCAAACGATCATTTGCACGTTTTAGATGCTCCTCTCACAGACTAAATAGTGAAATTGGTCGACATTTTAACATTGAAAGAGAAAATAGAATATGTTTATTTTGTTTCTTAAATTCCAATATAATGGTGATAGAAAACGAATACCATGTATTTTTTAATTGTTCTAAATATACTCATGTTAGAGAAACACATCTGTATAATTGGTATATAGGGCATTCAGAACATGCAGATTTTTATCGATTGCTTCAAAGCGAGAATCCAGAGACTATTAGAAAAATTGCTCTTTTTATAACAAAACTGTTTGAAATTATAGATAAAACATAGTTCCACATTAGATACTGTACCAGTTTTCAGACACTTCAAATGTATATTTAATATATTGTAACACAACTTTGTAAAATATCAATGATCAATAATTACTGTTGTATTTTGGGCCGGAGGCCTTTATTTACTCAATAAAACATCTTGTATCTTGTATCTTGTATCTTGTATTATACGGGTTGAACAAATGAACCCAACGAGGGTGGTATAAATTAAAAAGACTACAATTACTTTTCTGAACAAGGATGCTCAACATGTTCGTGTTTTAAGACTCGATGAAAAATAGCGACCTATCGCGTCTACATTTTCCCTATATAACTCTATATAACATTAAGCCCTGTGGCGGCCCCAAATTAGACCCCATGTACTCGACTTCATCTTCATGCAACATCTCGTGTAAAGTATGAAAGGTTTAGGCCTTGAATCGGTATATAATTATATAGTAGACTCAGACTGATTCAAAAAGTTTCCCGATGTCTAACTCTGTGCAAGTCTAATTAAGATTCAATGAACAATAGGGGTGTTATTGTGTACAAGAAAAATGTTAACGGACGAACCACAGACAATTTACCATGACATAAGTAATCGCTGCTGGTCTTTGGTCAGAAGAGATAATAAACAGAACCAAATGATGCTAGATAGAAATATATTATGCTAAATATGTACTCGATCACTTTCTAGAAGCCAGAGCGGAAAGAGAATAATAATTACAATTTCAAACACACACCGATAAGGACATATATCCACCACCTCAGCTTTAGAAGAAACAACAAACACACACCGATAAGGACATATATCCACCACCACAGCTTTAGAAGAAACAAAAAACACACGTCGATAAGGACATATATCCACCACCTCAGCTTTAGAAGAAACAACAAACACACACCGATAAGGACATATATCCACCACCTCAGCTTTAGGAGAAACAACAAACACACACCGATAAGGACATATATCCACCACCTCAGCTTTAGGAAAAACAACAAACACACACCGATAAGGACATATATCCACCACCTCAGCTTAAGAAGAAACAACAAACATTTAGATAACTTGTAATAACTTCTGACAATTTTTTTTTAAAGCTTTAAGCATTTACTGTAGGTATTTGACGCAAATCAAGTCATTGACAAGTTAACATACATTTCTAAAATGAAAAATAATATTTTTTATAATATTTCATACAGTATTCACTCAGTTTTGAAAACTTAGGTATGTTATTTACCACTCAAAATGACTTCAAATGATGAGTGTTTTATTTGTTCTTCCGTAGATAGTGTTCACACAAGCATAATAACAATCGTCTGAAACATCAGCAACAAACACTTTCATTTTAACATCCGTATGTGAAACAAATCTGCATATAAAGTAAGCTTAGCATACGGTTGTTATTTTGTTTTTGTTTTTTTTAATTTTAAGATGACAGTCAGTAAAAAAAACTGAACCCAAATATTTTACAACCTTTTGGCAAAGGCCTATTTGATTTCTACGGTATCCTGTGTTGTTCCCATAAAACCGTAAAATACTCTGTATGGAAATCGAGCCGCAGTTCTCGGATCTTTAATTCGTGCACCCTTATTATCAACATTACGAACTTCGGCTTGACCCGGTTTGTGAGAGAAATACTTGTTTGCATCCTGGCGGTAC
The DNA here is from genome assembly GCA_029582155.1 of Panopea generosa. Taxonomy (NCBI): domain Eukaryota; kingdom Metazoa; phylum Mollusca; class Bivalvia; order Adapedonta; family Hiatellidae; genus Panopea; species Panopea generosa. Next base: position 61,043,543 of record CM055899.1, on the reverse strand, counting down.
CAGTGATAATCCTGATTTGGCCAGATGACGAGCGCTACGAGATTTTGATCTGTTGTCGGCAAATCAGTTTGACTTTTGTCTGGGACGTCTATAAGACCATCTTTCTTGGCCAAGAATGAGACGTGCTCTGCGGTAATTTGTTTGATAGGTGGTGGTATTCCAAAGGCATTCCCAGGTTGAGCAAACGAGTTGGTTATCATATTGTTTGCATAGTTGTAGCAGTTGTTGTATGGTTGCACATTCGATACGTTCCACACCTCAGGTTGATAAGGTGGTTCTTCAACCTTCAATAGATATATAGTTACAATATTGATGGAACATGCATTGCCTATGTATGGTCTTACGAAAGTTTTAGTTGTTGGTTATCCGTGGCCGAATTGTAAGAGGTACTGTCGTCTAATGGCCACTTATTCCTCATTGCTGAAGTCGTGGTTTTCGAGTCCCTCTCGGTTCACACATATTTTACTTGCGAGTTACTTACGGAAAGACGACCAGGTTTAATTTGTTGATTTATTTATTCTGAGTCATTCCTGCTCTGATAAAACTGGATATGCCATAACTAAATAGCCATGTATTACCCTAAATAACCTGCCATGTATTGCCATGACTAACCTGATATTCATTGCCATAAATAACCTGCCATGTACTTCCATGACTAACCTGCCATGTATTGCCATAAATAACCTACCATGTATTGCCATAAATAACCTGCCATGAATTGCCATAATCAACCTGTCATGTATTGCCATAAGTAACCTGCGATGTATCATTATAGATAACATGCGATGTTTTATCATAAATAAACTGCCATGTATTGTCATAAACAACCTGCGATGTATTGTCATAAATAACCTGCCATGTATTGCCATAAGTAACCTGCCATGTATTGTCATAAATAACCTGCGATGTATTGTCATAAATAACCTGTCATGTATTGCCATAAGTAACCTGCAATGTATTATCATAAATAACCTGCGATGTATTGCCATAAATAACCTGCCATGTATTGTCATGAATAACCTGCCATATATTGCCATAAATAACCTGCCATGTATTGTCACAAATAACCTGCCATGTATTGTCATAAGTAACCTGCCATGTATTGTCATAAGTCACCTGCCATGTATAACCATAAATAATCTGACATATATTGCAATTAACAACCTGTCATGTATTGTCATAAGTAACCAGCCATGTATTGTCATAAGTAACCTGCCATGCATTACCATAAGTAACCTGCCATGTATTGCCATAAGTAACCTGCCATGTATTGCTATGACTAACCTGCCATGTATTGCCATAAGTAACCTGCCATGTATTGCCATAAATATCCTGTCATATATTGCCGTAAATTACCTGCCATGTATTGCCTTAAGTAACCTGCCATAATAACCTGCGATGTATTGTCATAAATAACCTGTCATGTATTGCCATAAATAGCCTGCCATGTATTACCATAAGTAAATTGCCATGTATTGCCATAAATAAACTGCGATGTATTGTCATAAATAACTTGCCATGTATTGCCATAAATAACCTGCGATGTAGTGTCATAAATAACCTGCCATGTATTGCCATAAATAAACTGCGATGTATTGTCATAGATAACCTGCCATGTATTGCCATAAAAAACCTGCAATGTATTGTCATAAATAACCTGCCATGTATTGCCATAAATAACCTGCGAAGTATTGTCATAAATAACCTACCATGTATTGCCATAAATAACCTGCGAAGTATTGTCATAAATAACCTTCCATGTATTGCCATAAAAAACCTGCGATGTATTGTCATAAGTAAACTGCCATGTATTGCCATAAATAACCAGCGATATATTGTCATAAATAACCTGCGACGAATTGTCATAAGTAACCTGTTATATATAGCCATAAATAACCTGTCATATATTGCCATAAATAACCATAAATAACCTGCCATGAATTGCCATAAACAACCTGCCATGTATTGCCATAAATAACATGTCATGAATTACCATAAACAACCTGCCATGTATTGCCATAAATAAACTGCCATGTATTGTCATAAATAACTTGCGATGTTTTGCCTTGACTAACCTGACATGTATTTCCATAAATAATCTGCGATGTATTGAAATAAATAACCTGCAATGTATTGCCATAAATAACCTGCCATGTATTGCCATAAATAACTTACAAGTATAACACTTACACGTATTGATAAAACCTTATCAAGTGTTTGAAGTATCCAAATCGTATAAAACGCGGCGTCGAGTCAAGTACAAGTTTTCGACCCAACATGGACGAGTGTGCATGCACATTTTGTCCGCATGACGCTTTTTGTCTGCAACGCTTTTTTCCGCAGAAAAATTAGAAAATCGTCGACTTTTGTCCGCATGACGCCTTTTGTCCGCTGAAAATTTAGAAAAAAAGACGCCTTTTGTCTGCATGACGCCTTTTGTCCGCAGAAAAAAATGAAAAACGACGCCTTTTTTCCGCATGACGCCTTTTGTCTGCAGAAAATTTAGAAAAATGACGCCCTTTGTCCGCATGACGCCTTTTGTCCGCAGCAAAAATAAGAAAACGTCGACTTTTGTCCGTACGACGCCTTCTGTCCGCAGAAATTTTAGCAAAATGTCGACTTTTGTCCGCACGACGCCTTTTGTCCACAGAAACATTTATGTAGTCAGTGACGTAAATATTTATATTTAAAACATGCATTTACGCCCCCGCTGTAATGAACCATTGTGCCTATCTATACAAAACCATTCCAGTCACGTGTGAGCTAAGGAGCGAACACAAATGAATCCTATTTCTTGGCTGTAAAATGTCTTAACATTTTCATGGATAAAATAAAATTCACTTCAGGTATATGCTAGAATGTCATACAATGATCTCAACCTCAAATGTTTTGTGTGTATAAACTGCTTGAATAGTAGGTTGTTAATAGTCTCTGATCTTTTCTTTTTTCAATTTGGGTTATAATTTACTATAAATAGGTTCGTTCCAATTTACCCAAACCCGTGTTACAACTAACCCCAATGCTTGGGCAAATTGGAAGATTTGACTCCGCCATTTATGTGTCATTTTTTTAAACAACCAATTATATTAGTATAAAATCGTTAAACTTAAATGACAAGCGAAGACAAATGACGTATAATGAGGTCCTCCAAGGGGGGGGGGGGATCCCTGTTCTCTGGATCTTTTAAAGTTTTTGCTAAAGTTCCCCAAAAGTATTTTGTCCATGTTCCCCAGGTCTCTAAAAGTATTTCCACTGTTCCCTAAATCTCCAAAAGTTTTAAACATAGTTCCCTGAAAGTACCAAATAGTGTTTCCTTAAGTAAATCTTCTCTATTATTATTTACACATCATCATAATAAGCAAAAAAGTGTTGTGTTCAAATATTTTTGAAAGCATTGTTTTCCAATATCGACCCAAACGACTTTAAAATGATTTTCTTCTACCTATTACATCCTACCGTATTAACTGATTATTACTTCGAAATTGTTTTCTTCTCCATGTAACATCCTACCATATTTACTGATTATTACTTTGAAATGCTTTTTTTTCTCCCGGTTACATCCTACCGTATTAACTGAGTATTACATTAAAATGGCCTTCTTCTCCATGTAACATCCTACCGTATTAACTGATTATTACTTTAAAATGGTTTTCTTCTCCCTGTAACATCCTACCGTATTAACTGATTATTACTTTAAAATGGCCTTCTTCTCCCTGTAACATCCTACCGTATTAACTGATTATTGCTTTAAAATGTTTTTTTTCTCCCTGTAACAGCCTAATGTAATAACTTATTATTACTTTAAAATGGTTTTCTTCATCCTGTAACATCCTACCATATTAACTAATTATTACTTTAAAATGGGTTTCTTCTCCTGTTACATATAACCATAATTTAACCAACGACATTTCCACAGAGTTGTGTGGATAGTTATTATTATTTCAAATTGAAACTACTGTTTTTAAGTATTCAAGCATGTTTATACTTAGTTGACCATCTGCGTGCAATGTAGATGTCAGCTTTGTGTCAATTGTCAGTTTAATATTTTGTTATAAATGGTGAGCTATAAAACTTACCGATGCTTTGCTACCGTGAGTTTGGTCAGGCAACTGTTCCAACACATGCATGATTAAATCATGGTCACGAGCGCTTGTTGATGGGGTTGATGATTTTGTTGATAACAGCAACCTTTCAAGTGCATGTTCTTTAGCCCGGATAATTAAATGTTGACTATTTCCTATTCCGGCAGTAAAACCCCGGTACCCAAGTACTATATTTTAAAAGGAGAAATAACTCTACTTACTACATTTTGTTATCAAATGGGTTTTGTGTGTGTACCTTACTATCTTAGCACTTTTATTTATGTGATGGTTATCTTCGAATACAAGGGGGTTTTACTTTGCCTCGACAACGTCGAGTCGAGACAGTGCAGAGATATTACATTGCGTATTTTAAAAACACTTATTGGTGTACGTCTTTAGGACTGGAAACTCTTGCATAAATACAAGCAATATTTGGAACTCACACACATTACGGTGTGATAACAGGTGATACTCTAGAGGCTTCTGTTTTTATCAATGATAAAATACTTAGTAATATCTGATAATATATATAGTAATATCTGATAATATATATTGTAATATCTGATAACATATATATATATATATATATATATATATATATATATATATATATATATATATATATATAGCAATATCTGATAACATATATATAGCAATATCTGATAACATTTATAGTAATATCTGATCATATATATAGTAATATCTGAAAACATATATATAGCAATATCTGATAATATATATAGTAATATCTGATAAAATATATATAGTAATATCTGATAATATATATAGTAATATCTGATAACATATATATATATAGATATATATATATATATATATATATAGCAATATCTGATGATATATATATAGTAATATCTGATAATATATATATAGTAATATCTGATAACATATATAGTAATATCTGATAACATGGTCGACACCAAATATATTGGTTTGGCAGAGGCCTTGATATTGTATCTATGGTTTGCATTGTAGTTAGGCGCATTCGCCGTAATCTGGTCTGTACATTTATGTCATGGTTATTCACAAACAATTATCTCCATATATATATAGTAATATCTGATGATAATATATATATATATATATATATATCTGATAATACATGTAGTAATATTGATAATACATATTGTAATATTTAATAATATATGTAATCATATTTGATCAAATATATAGTAATATCTGATGAAATATATAGCAATATTTGATAATATATATATAGTAATATGTAGGAATATTTGATAACACATGCAGTGATATTTGATAATATATAGTAATATATAATAAATATATATAGTTATAACTGATATAATATATATATTAATATCTGATAATATGTAGTAATATATGTAGTAATATTTGGTAAAATATATAGTAATATCTGAAAACAAATGTAGTAATATTTGATAATGTATTAAGTAATATCTGATAATATAATATTATGTAGTAGTATCTGATGAAATATGTAGTAATACCTGATAAAATATATAGAAATGTCTGATAGAAATATTTAGTTGTAGTTGACAAAGGGACCCGTTATATGTACGGAACCCACCTAGAAAATAAACATTACAGACTCGGTTTTATTGAGGTTCATGGGTGGTTATGAAACATTAAACACGTCTCCCGCAGCTTACCGCCGGCTGAAGTGTTTCTGCGTTGCTTCTTTTCAAACAACACGAAATAAGCTCCATAGTTACAAGAATCCTAACACAGTGGCTAAATACAAGCAACATCTTAATTGATTGTTGTTGTATACAAACTTTTAATGTAAGGTTGAAAAACTCCTGAACCAACAATAGAGAGATTTATTTATTATCCATTCAAATCATTTATATAATAAATATAGTCTACGTTATAAAACTATGAAACTTAAAATTAATTTAACCTCAGTCTTTATAAAACATTAAATTAACAGAAATAATCCAGAGCTCGATAAGTTTGATAAAGGATCATTTAACTATGAATTTACTATTAATTATTTACCTTGTTCAGGGAATTCCTCTTGCTTAGCCACATCTCTCTCACTTAATTTTTTCACGACATCACCGTGCAGCGGGTGAGTTTCGTTTAGCTCCCACTTTGGGTTTGGACGTCCGGAATAAACATGCAGTTCAATTGTCACTGAAGCCATTTCTGTAAAATATACAATATTCTGTCAACCAAAATGTAACGAAATTCACTAGACATCCGTTGAATACAGGTATCTGGGTATAATGCCAATAAAATATATCTGTTCATTTATACAACTTTTAACAAATAATGACGGAGATATATTTCAACATATCACGACATGGACCAGCTTTTATCGAAATTGGCCGGATGAGCTGGAACATGTTCTGTTTATTACATATGCAAACAAAAAAGAATAAGTGAATTCATATCGCAAGCTCAAAAGGGAAAAAACATTTTATTTTGATGTGGGTTCTCGAACTGCGCATTATGATGCTTTAGATGTAAAATAAAATACTGTAATGCTAAAGTAATTAACTGTGGATGGAGACGTGTGAGTTGAAGTGAAATAAAGTGAAGGTCAAACAATAAGCTAAGAAATATATGAGCAAGGTGCCCGCGGGGGTTGGGTGGAACAAAAGAACTACATTAGGAAAAGAAGTAAGAAAATAATAAAGTAAAACGAACAACACATTTCTTTGTAGGAGTGGGGTGTGTGACACTAGTGACCTTGAACGTTAAGGTTAATGGTTCTTAACAAAAAAAGATAATCAAATCCTAATGGTCTTTCGACGTATGGAAGTCCATGATGGTAGGTACTGTTACTCAATAGTTATAGGCTGAAATGCACATGAAGTTGCACATGGATCTAATATCAATAAAATGATCAAAGGACCAAGTCCAAAAAAAAATCATTCAATCGGAATGTTAAGATCACAGGCACATGTTCAGATAATGTACCTGATATACAGCGAGTTTCATTTGAATCAGGTTAAAATTGTGGGAGAAGTTGTGTCCGCAAAGTTGTTGGCCTATAAAATGTCGGACAGACGAAAGGAGAGACGGAAGGACGCCATTTCATTATCTTCTATTTTTATCGGGGCATATTATTCCTCACAGCACTGTATAGAGTTTGCTTATGTTAATGTAACACGCATAATGCATAAGCTCCCAGGAATTATTATCATTGACGTTTCTAAATACATTTAACGTCTAATGAGCGGTGCTTACAGCTACATTTTTTTCATAATTTACATTCCTTGACCAGTTTGTTTGGTCTTATATAGGCAAATGGTTCCATAAAAATAGTTTTAAAGTTTATAAAACAAGTCGTCTGCTATTAAATGAATACTATATATGTGTTTGCTGTCGTAGAGGCACATGGAATATGCACACTGAAAACTGCTGGTCCATGTTTGGAAAATGTAAATGATATATGATTTTCCTAAACAAAATACTTAAATAGTAACATAATAAACTTGTGTTTGTATGTCCGAACATTCTCAGCGGTAGCTACTAATTTTCTTACTTTTGCAATATTGTTTACCCATTGGCAGAGCTATGGAATGAAGAATATGTGGCGGGGGAAACATACTGGGCAGTAAGCCAAATATGAAATTACAGATATGGCAATTATTTATGCAGAACATAATATGATAAGAAACGCAGAGGGCAAAACGACAATATCAGTGTAAACTACAATGTGATATAAATAGTTTATTTATAACTTATTTATTTTACATCGATTGTGAAAAAGCTCTTACAACTTACAAAGTCAAATCACGCTCGAAGTCTTCCTGGTTAGAACCAGTACTAAATATATGCCGAAAAATGTCTTGCTCAAGGACACCACACGTGTGATATAACTTATCTACACGTAGACAATCGGAGAGAATTCTGGCTGGAAATCGACAAAATTGGAGCAGGGTATGAACGAAAAGCAGGAAACAAATACCGATGGAAATAGCTGTGAAAGATGGTGATGTAACCACACAAACTAGTAGCTTATTAAATAGATAGAAAGACGAATTTAGTAATAAGGAAAACAAGGCAATGAAATCGGCGAGGCCAGAATAGCATTTTACATCGAACCTCTGAATACTTCTGAATAACCGAAGACGAAAACAAAACAAATAAGTGGAATTTCTTAAGTTAAAATATTCCTCCGGAATATATAATATTCTGATATCAGTTATCAAATCTTAAAGTCTAGATAGCACGATGTACATGTTTTGTAACAATGATTTTATAAAAGGCTCAAAACCTATATGAAAACAAAAGAAGTTATATACCTAATACCAAATCATCTGCAGTGTTAAAACGCGAACCGCTTTCGTAGAGAGGCATACAATTCTCACCTACATATATAAATTGCATTGCCAAATTCTATTTAAAAAACCGAACACATGGGCAAAAAGAACACAATGTATTCATAAAAGATACAAGTGTATCCTGATGACGCTGGTGTAACATACAATGGGTCACTTTTCAACAGATGAGTGATCAATTTTTAATATTGAAAACTGACACCAACCGTTATCTAATGACCCACCCACACGTGAAAAATTGATCACCAACAATTGGAAACTGACCGAATAGTCGGCCGGACCACATTTCAACATTGAAAATTGCTTTTATAAATTTGGATGTTCACGTGGATATAAAGTGTGAATTATAACCGGAAAATGGTGGTAAACGATATATATAAAATGGCTGGTATGTTATAGATACGTTGTTCCATTTGGTGATAACACGTGTGGTATCGGAATGGTGTTTGTTGGAATTGCCGTTCGTTAGACATGTTGTTGTTGTTTCACAAGTTAAGAATCTCTCTCTCTCTCTCTCTCTCTCTCTTTGTCACCCGGGCATCGGCGTCACACTTTCGGTTAAAATTTAACATACAAGTTACCATCATACAAATATCTCAGTAACCACCTACTTGATTAATTTCAAACTTCACCAAGTCTTCAGGGTTATCAACAATTGGTCGAACTTAATGCAAATTATGGCCATTATTCGACTGGTTTAAGTTTTCCGTGCAACTTGATATCATGCACATATCGCAGAAACTTCGTAAGCGATTGATTAAAAACTACACTAACGCCCTCGTGTTATCAAACATAGTCTCCCAGCTATATCCCATACCTCTGATTGTGATTTTGACAACAATTACCCCTATTTTTTTGCATTTGTATATTTTCCATATATATTTAACACTCATCTGACCCACGGAGAGGACCGAACTTAATGTTGGAAGAATTTGTGGCTCAACCAAATTTCTATATTATAAATAGAAATAAAATATGTTTCAACCACAAACAAACATCTTGATTAAATTTCTTACCTCGCTTAAATTGTGTAATAAATCAGAAACAGATATAGAACCCAAAACTTAATAACACTCACTTGTGTGTGAAAATTACATATATGTAACTTGGTCGGGTCTTTAATATTTATTGACAAAGCAGTGCGAATATTCCAGCGAGCTGTCTTACAGACAAGCCTTGTTTTACTACCAATATCGTCCTATTTTCGATGCAAGTCATTAACTTTTGTTGTTATATGTAAACTATTTTGACAGCATAAACATAAACGAGAATGCAGATTGCACATCGCTGTTAAAGGGAGTTGTCATGCATTATATGATAATATGATTAAAATAAATGGTTCGAATGGACTTTGTCAATGTCAGTTTGAAAAGGAATCACTAACTGGTAAAGCAACAATTTGCAATCATAGCAACCGATTGTAACAACCATGGATCATTATATAATCAATTAAGCTAACTTTGACCAACATGAACCTCTTGTTTAAAGTCAAAATCACCACAGACTAGATATTTAACACTTAAAATCTACATGGGCAGATGTAATGCCATATTACTAAAGTTTAGATTCCCATCTTGATTTTCTGAAGAAATAAACACTGGAAGGCTTGGCACATTTCTTTCATTTATAGGTGATATTGACTTCTCAAGGGTTTCGGACAGGTGTGGATGAAGAAGAGATTTTAACCTTGTTTTCTCGGGCCTAAAACCCTACATTCCCACAAAGTTTAAGGACGAAATAACAACTTGTATAAATGTTGATTATGTTTTAATCAGGCATTGGTTATCTTCAACTAAAGGTTAAACACATTGATAGCATTGTACCTATTTCCGACTTGTACTTCTAACTGTGAATGCGTACATGCTTGTAAATTCAGAGATCTCGGGTTCGATTCGCAACGGGCACGTTCGTTATAACAAAATGTTATCCGCCTCTGTTTCAAAGGGGGAAGATGTCAGTTATTTGCAAAGATCGGCTAGTACTGGTACAGAATTCCTGTAAACCCGTAGGGATACCTGACCGCCATTAAATAACTGTAAAATGTTGAAATCACGTCAAACCCATCCCCCTAAATCAACTAGTAAATGTGACCTTGAACTTCGACCTATTGATATTTTTCCCTTACTTGAGAACGTCACATTTTCGTCTCGTCATGATGTACTCATATGTACTTATTTGTAGCTTTTTTTTAATTTTCCGGGGGGAAACATCGAAATTATAAAATAATACAAGTTGTTGATAGAGTTGGTTTAATATATACATTATACTTCAGAGGCCATTTTTTTGTATATTACAAACAAAGAAAACAGAGTCAACAAAGTCAAATTCTCGATAGTTGCCCTTCTATATAAAAATAAGGTTATAAAGAATCTCGTTATATGGAGTTGTCAGCTACAGGCATGTTTTGTTAAATAACTTTACGTTAATGAATACACTAATTTAAGTTAATATATTTAAAGAGTTACTGTAGCTGGCAATATACTTAGTACGTTATCCAAGGACAAAACAGGACTGCACTTTTCCCAGAAAAATAAAAGTCCCCAGGTAATTGATATATATTTTACATAAAAAAATACACACAAAGCCCCTGATAATGCACCATTGGTCATTTACATTTTAAAAACAATATGGCAGAGTACCTCAGAGTCCCCATCAAAATTTCTGGTAGTGTGTTTCCTTAATAAAAGCGTTTTAAAGTAAAAAAAAAAACTATTGGAGTAAATAATAGTCATACCCATCTCTCGTAAAAAAAATGAATACATGGTTAGGACCTTTACGTCTTGACTCGCAGTGTACTGGGTTTGATACTCGTAAGAGATTCGCTTTTAACTACATCTAAGTGTGTGTGTGTGTGTGTGTGTGTGTGTGTGTGTGTTTAAACAATAACGCTTAAAAGTAAAAAAATAAAACATTGGCATTGATAACAACCATTTTTTTCTAAGAAATGAGTAGAATTCAGCCGTTAAGTGTTTAAGATATCAATCATTCAAGTTTCGGAGCGGTTCCCCATATCGCAATAGCGGGCGTAGAGTAGAATTACCAACAGCATTGGGAGAGGGACATCCTTCACAAACACTACCCCCAGGTTGCCTCTCCTCAGTAATTCTTACGCTTAAAGTAGCTTTTACCTACATAATATTTAGAATGATGGTAAGTTACTCAAAAAAGCAAACCATTCCTTTTAAAGGGAAATTTTATTAATTGAAATAAAAACAGTATCTAAATGGATAATAGATGGATGTTGGGTATTTAATGTCGATTGAAAAGCTAACATGTACCAGTGCTTATGTTTAATTGTTGCAACATCATGTAATCTTTTGCTTATATTTAACAAACCGTTAAAAAAGAATCCTATGTCTGATCAAAAGTTTACACTGATCAGCTTTTCAACGACTGTTTTGATTAGAATTTAATGTTGAAATATGACCCGGGTCAATTTTCAACGGGGTCGATATTTAATGTTACACCGGCCTACTTGCCACCAAAAACGAACAGGAACTGTAACTTTTTAAACACATTACATGATTGGTGCGTTTGTTACTTTAATTTGGTAGTAAACGAGAATAAATTGTTACATCACATATTTGATACCCAAAGCCAAGGAATACTACGAATTTAAGTAGAAGAGATAACCCGTTATTAACTGTTGCACAATACATGAATCACGTTATGTTACTAACAGTACATTTAGACTTTTACGAGACAGCAAAGCAAGTTTCACGAGCAGCTAACAGGGCATTAGGGCTGCTGCTAGTAAAAGATATTGTGTTGGGAGGGTTTCCTTTTAAAACATTTTCTAAACTTTATGACACTATTATATAAAATGTGGTCAACTATTTTTCGAGAATATCGGGTACGAAGTAATACCCTTGCATAAAAGCCTTTCTACATACTCAATGCAGCGATACAGTGGAATGTTAGTTGTAGTCTAAATTTAAATCAAACAATACAATACCGTTACTGACCGTTGTTAATCATTTTGAAGCCATGGGTTATGAAAGGATAGGCTATATGGTTAACAAATGGTTTGATCGTTTGAAAAATGGGAGATATAAGGACTTGAGCTACATAATAAAATTCATTCAATTATTTAACCTGTATATTTATTTAATGGCTGCGCGCACGTGCGTGCTTGCGTGTGTGTTGTGTAAAGAGGTGAGTTTATACAAATTGTTTGTATTCGTATCCGTAACGTTCAAAACTGTCAGTCCAATATACATAACATTCGTTTCTTGTCCACATGAACACGAAATTTAATGTTAAACCGGGTTCCCTGACAGTTGCACACCACAATAACATTCTTTGTGTTATAGTGCATATACAAAAACTAATAGCATGAGCAATCTCACAAATGACTGAGCACTTCAGGAATTTTTATCAGTTCAACCCTTCTATATATATTTTATTTTTTTTTTTTTTTTTTATTTCAATCACTAAAAAGAGATAATCACGGTACCTAACGAAATACATGCAAATTAAATTAGAAAAACTGCTTAACATTTATTAGAAATTAATTAAAAATGACTCCCGGTATTATTTACATACTATCACATCTAATGGCCAGCATTTTAAACATTTTCTGATCCACAGTCCCATAGCCGATAGTCCGTATATAATTATTCCCGTTTTATAGAAAATTATAGTCCATGCACCTCATCTATAATTTTTAAATTGTTGTCTTGTCGCCATTAAATTATGTTATTTTAGGTCTATAAAATATTCAAAGAAGTTTATTAGCAAGCGAATATTATTCTCGCACAATTAACGAGAAGCTTTGAATTAAATCTTGTATATGATTTAAAAGTTTATGA